>WIGM01000284.1:0-51406 GCA_014235935.1 Colletotrichum musicola | reverse complement strand
CGATTGTCGAGGCACGAGGGAGGATCTGACGCATAGGATCGGTTCATTCTGCCGTCCGCTCTGCTCTCTTTCCGGGCATGGGAGGTTCGCGGTCTAGACCAGGGACGTCAGAGCGAGGCTCGTTTGCTGCTCTGATTGTTACCAAAGCCCCGCTGCCGTCATTGTCCGGCAATGATCTGCAGCTTACCCCAATCCCAAAACAGAATAAGCAAAAAACGCAGCCTAATGCTTGATATCTGGAGCAAAAGCTCCGACCAAGCTTTTGGCGCGGGGGAAATGACATTGGCCCGGTCGTTTGAGCTCCAGGACCTGTAACTAATTCACAGGGAATACCTACGTTCTCGGATGGAAAACGACACTTTGGAATCATAGGGGCAAGTGCCGTACGAGATATGGTTGCGGCTATAACCGTCCAGGCGAGAGGACATGATGGGACGATTTCGCGGCGGCGCCCTTGTAACTGGCAGCTGAACCATGAGAGGCAGTGCCCGAAACTCAATGCTCTAGCACTCTTAACCCGAGGTCCGCGTAAAACGACATGGAATTCTAGCGATCGGAATCTGGGATGGGAATCTTGCTTTCCAGAAACATGGGCTTTGACGGCTCCTCCCCTACGCCGGTGGCCATGCTTAAGCCGGCCAGGAACAAATCTAAGCGCCGGCTGTTAATGGCATACCTAATTAGTGCACAGATGCCTTTTTTTGCTTGCGGTGCACCGGTTTCGAAATGCCATCCCCTAGACAACACCTAGTTCTCCGTACCAAAAATGCAAGGTAAGAAATGAGGGGAAAGGTGCGGACATGAGTCCGGGGAGTTAATACCAAAGTGACGTTTCGGTGCCACGGCATGTCGTTGATGCGGCTGATTCCCAAGGCCGGGGCGCACTAGCAGCTATGTGCACAAAGGTGATGATTCATCGCCTGCGAGGTCATGATGTCAACGACCGCAAGCCAAGACAAGCGAAGGTCCGGAGAAAAAAAAAAGGAACGAGGAAGCACAGACTCTTGATCGGAAACATTCAAGTGCTGCGATTGGGGAATTGATCATCAGGGGGAAAGCATTGCTGCCGAGAAGAGGGGGAAGATAGTGATGGGCCGGATCGATAGATATACTGAGCTGCCCGCCCTTCCACTCCCCGATGCAAGTTATCGGCCTTCGCATCGTCCCGTCAATTGACACTTGTCAGGCCGGGCCCATCAGAATTTCAAGTCGACCTTGGCCAATTGAGCCTCTCGCAAGGTTGTATGCCGACGCACCAGTACAGCAGTCTACCTGGCCGGCGCTACCGGAGTCAGGTACCGACTGCTTCAGCACCAATCACCTCGAAATCATCGTCGTGTCAAACGACTCCAGCAGCAACCAATTCTTCCGAACCGGAGGCCGTCTCGCAGATTTCCAGACAACAATTGCATAGCTCGTGTCCCTCATCAGCCGCACACGCCATTGCCTCGTATCGACAAGCGCAATTCCACTTCCACTCCGGCAGCAGCAAGGGGTTAGTTGCAGCGGGTGATACTGCAGTCAGTAGCGCGCGATAACGATACGATACAAGCGCCGGCCGAGTCGCTTGCCTTGCTGAATTTTCCATACTCGGATACTCGAGTGATGCTCCGGTCCAACGGTCCGGGGCGGCCCCATAATGTGACTCTCCCAATGTTGACATGTCGCCTTGTTTCGCTCAAGAACACGCGGTGTTGCTGCGAACAGTCGTGTCGATAATGACTTAATGAAGTACTTCATCGTAGTCCTACACGCGTGGGCAGTGGGCACTGCCGGGCGGGGTAGTCAGTCCCTGTCGTCGAGCACTTCGTTCCTCGTATTGATATCTGGCGCCCAATGTGACCATTAGCGAGAGGCCTCTTTCGCAAGCACACAATCTGCGCAATACCACAAAACAAATCACAGACGTGACAAAGAAAGAAAACTGCCGGGATGACAAGAAAGCCGCATCGGTGTGCAAGCGGTGAAGTCACCCGCTCGGCTACCTCGCCGCGCTATCCATGTCCCTCTCCCCAATATTGCGTCAGGCGCCGTACACTAAGACCCGCGATAGCGGCTATCAGGGGTGGGGAGGGTCCTGGGGGGGCTGTTTCCCCACCAGCCGCGTGGCTGTGCGCGGGAGGTAACTGGCTCAGCCCCCCCGGTCGTCCGCCGACTTCACTCCATCAATTATCGACGAACAGCATCAACCTCCGTCACACCCGGGGACCTTGAACTCATCAAAAGACGGAGGCCCAAAAAGCACACACACGGTCTATCAGAACTCACAATTCTCTCTGCAAAAGGAGCCGCAGCCCCTGTCGTCTTCAGCTCGTGCAACCCCATCCTCACCCCTGACGAGGCTGAAAGCTGAGAGGAGCGCAACCCAAGAAGAGGTCCCGGTCTTCGACCCAACACCGCGACAAGATACCCAGAACTTTTCAGAAGAAATGACATCACCGGCCACCGACGACAGCGGCCCCAGCCCCGCAGCGATCAACTACGTCGCAGGCTTCCTCCTGGTCGGCCTGGCCTGGGGCTTCACGACGCCCTTCATCCGCCGCGCCGCAAAGAACCACAACCCGCCCCCGCACCCGGTCCTCGAGACCGAGAGGGTCAAGCGGAGCTGGCTCCGCAGCCGCCTCTACGGCGCCTTCTTCGGCGTGCTCGACCTGCTGCGGAACCCGCGCTACGCCGCGCCGCTGCTGATCAACCTGACGGGGAGCGTGTGGTTCTTCCTCCTCATCGGGCAGGCTGGTAAGTAGTGTCTTTCTCTCCCGGTTCTCGTGGATCCTGTGATGACCTTCCTCTGAGATCTCGCCGAGGAATTTTTGGAAGAGAGCGCGAGGTATTGTGGAATCCCATGTGTTCGACACTGACACCTCTCGTGCGCGTAGAGCTAAGTCTGACTGTCCCCATCGTCAACACCCTGGCGTTCCTGTTCACCGTCATTGGCGAGTGGTGGGTTGAGAAAAAGGTCATTAGTCGAGGTAGAGTTCCCCTCAAAAATATCTGCTGTTTTCATTGGCTGATTAACTCGCCCTGCATCAGACACCATGCTTGGAATGGTGCTGTCTCTTTCCGGGATAGCGTTGTGCGTGCACAGCAAAACCAAGTACTGATGCTCCCCCGTCCCCAGAGATCTGTGGGTGAAGAGAGAGCGAAGGTCTTAGTCAGGGGCACATGGCCCTGGTGGGGTCCGTCGCAGCGCCATGTCTCGGCCATCTGCAGGAGGAATGATCGAAGAGCGGCACGCAGTCTTGGGGGCCGTTTCGAGAAATGTAGATGTGTAGATATTTGCAGATGGAAGCAAATGGCTTCTGCGCCTGGCAGCGACGACAGTCCTCCCAACTATTCCATCCCGTCATGCCTCGTCTCTGTCTCTGAGTCTTCTTGGACCGAGACCTTTCAATATGCAGGCGCATCCAGTGGCTTGCAGAATGTGTAGTTGTAATTTGAATCGAACCAGGCAGAAATCCCGTGTACCAGTCTTCGCAACGTGTGCGATGCCCTTCATGCGCCACCGTTTTCGCAGTATCCAGCCGGGGATGCTGGAAGGAATCATCATTACCCCGTCCGTCTCACCCTCGTTACCCCGTGAGTACGCGCGTGTCTAGGGCCGTCGTGCGCGGAGCCAGCGCTGCACACCCCGCAGGCTCGGGTCCTCGGCTGTCCAGCGGCCCATGGAGGCGTCCGATGCCTGCAGCTCGTTGTAGATTGTCTCGTCGGTAATGGTCGCAAGCTCCTGTCCAGTCGTGTTAGTCGTGGCTTGGCTGAAGGGAGATTTGCAAGTTCCAGGAGACATGGAGGATGCGCCGCGCAAACATACCGCTCGCAACTGCTGGTCGCACGCCATTAGGTGTGCTTGGTTCCTTGCGTTTGGCCTCCCGCCCTGCAGAACGTCGTCCCGGTTGCTGACCCAGCGCTGTGCGGCAGCTTGTCGGAGGTAGATCTTTTGGCATTCGTGTCTCCTGGCGAACGAGTCGAGGAGGCATCTGCGTGTCTGGTCAGCCGTGCTCGTCCAACTCTCGCCGTCGCGGGCGACTGACTGCTTGAGCTCCGCCTTCTCCTGCTCGTGCGGCCCACCGCTTGCTTGCGGGACGCTCGTGTCGGCGGCGCAGTTGAGAATATGCTGCCCATCCAGGGAGCATTGGCGCAAGGCCGCCCAGCCCTCTGTGTAGTAGTCTTCGGTGTTCGCCGGGTCCGTCGGGGCTGCGGCGATGTAGTATTGCAGAGTTCTGAAGTCAGAAAGAACTTCAGCAACTCTCGTGACTCGAAATTCGTTCACTAGAATGCCGTCAGTATTGCGATCAAGCACTTCTCCTCTTGCAATCGTGGAACTTCTCAGGGAATTCTGATAACTTACATCCGTCCATTGCTGCAGCGAGTGTTGTATATCGGAGATTTGAGTATTAGAAGTAGCCCGGAAGAAAAATAATTAGTCGCACACAATCAGATTATCGTAAAAGAATGAAGAGTCAAGTGCCGTTCTGGCTAATGAGAGGCTGCCGTTGGAAATGATGAAGAACTCGTGCTGTCTGAGGCGATTTTCCAAACATCCAAATCGGCGCCACGAGGCTTGCCTTTTGTATGTCGTCGAACAACCTCCTGGAGGAGAGGAGGGCTGGTGGCAGAAACATCACAAATATTTGCGAATTAGAGTCCGAGTCAAAGGCCAAGGAAGAGCCAAGGGCCCTGCTGCCCCGTCACGAACTACCATGAAAAGAGTCTCGCGCTGCTGGGTGGTCCTGAGGTAGGAAAAGAGACAAGCCCCATAGGGATGCATGAGCTCATTCGAGTCGGCGGTCCAATTGCTCCCATCGTTCATCCGTTGGCAGCTTGGCCCCCAGGTCGCTGATAGCAGCGGCGGGCGAATCGGAAAAAAGAGCACGCCTAACGGATCCTGGTAGTTGGGATGGGTGGTCTTGCAAGCTCACACTAGAGCGAACCCTAGCCTAGCTGGTGGCTTGCCCTGATTCCCGGCGCGAGAGCGGAGGGGGAGACCACACATAGTCCCCGAGGCCTCAAGTCTGCGGGCCGCCGCCGGGAGGCCTGGCGATGATGCAACTCGCATGCTCCATGTCTGCAGGGTCGGGGTCTAGGCTGTTGTGCCATCATAATCGACATGCTGGAGCGGAAGTCAAGACCGGGGGTCGGATTGGACGGACTAGCCCGTGGTGCTGTGAGGTCCTGACAAGGCTGCGTGGGATGTGAGACTTGGCCGAGGGCCAATGAACACGATGGTATGGTGTTGCGAGTCCATGGGCTCGTGTAAGCTTGTGGTGGTGTTGTTGGTGGTGGTGGTGACGGCGTTGGAGGGGAACGACAAGCAGGACGAGAAGGAGTTGGTGGTGATGCTCGTGGAAGTAAGTATCTGGTACCTCGGCAGGACCACATTTTTGGTCTCAAAAGAGAAAGAGCGACGTCGCTGGAACTGAGAGAGGAAAGAAGAGATGACGAAAAAAACGGGCAACTGCCTCTCGCAACAGCGCATTCACAGTGTGGCCATACCCCCAGATAGAACCCCCCGGCCGACGAGCAGTGCAGGGATGCGAAATAAGGTAAGGCCGGTGGGTCTTCAGCTGGACCCACACCACCCTTGGCGACCGCAATAGGAAATGGGCTGGAGCTCGAAATGCAGTGAGAATCCACTCCAACTGTGGCTGGACCGACCCTGCGTCCAATAAGCACCGTGACTCTCGACGAAGACGTTCAACCCACGTTGCGCACGTTTTTCCCTTCCAGCTGAGCCGGTATCGCGGGCCAAACCTGTCGCCCGCATTAGAGTCCTCCCGCTCCCTTGTCCGTTTCCAGGTCTACCCCGTTGAGACCTAGCGGAAGGCAGACTCGCGAATACCGCCTTCTCGGGACTTGGGTCTGTGGATGAGACTGGGCGGGAGGCTCTCTCGGCTGATCCTCCCAGCTGCCACAGACGACGCCATCCCGACTGCCGTGCATCAACTCGTGTCGTTTGGCCTCGATCACCTAGGGCAACGGTTACCTCGCGGCTTGGGCAGGGAGGGGCCTTGCAGGTGAACAGTCATCCAGTCCTTGTCCTGTGCGCTTCAGCCTCATCACGGCCTCCGTGGCTCAACCGCCTCTTCATTCCTCGCAGGGCTCCCATCTGCACTCTCGCTTGTTCTTGCTTTTTCGCCCATCGAGGACTCATCCCCAATACCACCACCGATTGCCCTGCGTAAGCATCTACGATGTGGCACACCATCTGTGCTGATTGAAGCTCACGCTCCGATAATAGTCAACACCTTGACCGTCCTCAACGCTTCCCAGCGATACGCGTTCGCCGTCTCCCTAAATAGGTCGTCATCCGAGACTGTTTTATCTCCGCTGGCTTCGGTCAAGCCACAGACGTGATCCTCCCCATGCCCGCTGCCCGTCAGTGTTCAGCAAGCCACGTAGGGCTGCCGGGACATTCCCGCCCGGGGTGTCATTGGGTTGATCATCGCAAAGTCCTCAGAATGTCTTGATCTATAACATTTGGTAGGCTGGCTAGTGGTACAATCGTCGTGTGCGAGGCCATCTGGGCTCGTGAGACTGCGAGCACGGCTCTCATCTGCATACCCCGCGGAGGCCATGCGCGATCTGGTCATCAGCGAGTTGAAGTCGCCGTAGGACTCGTCATCGGACGCACCGCCATTTCTAGGTAGCTTCCCGCAGCCGGGGCTTTTGTCTCTTCCGCCTTAGTCCTTCTCCGCAATCGCCTGTAACCGCTCGTCAATCTCATCCTCGGTCAGCGTCCGGAAGTTGGGGTCGGTGCCCTCCTTGCCGTCCGCACGAGGTCCTCCCACGATGCCGATCTCGATCTCGCCCTTCTTGAAATCCATGCTGAGAACGGTGCTGAGCGTCGTGATGGCGAGCTCCACCACCTCGGTCCAGTCGCCGGGGGCATGGTCCTTGTTGCGCAGCTTCTTCTCGAGGTGGTTGAGCGCCTCCTGCTGCTTGGGACCGGCGGCAGTGCCCTTGTAGCCGATGTAGTATCCGGCGGGGTCGCACTTGAACAGCTGGGGGCCGAATTCCGAGTCCAACGAGATGAGGGTCGTCGCAACGCCGTAGGGGCGCATGTAGGCCTGGGTTCCACGTCAGTTACCATCTTCACGACATGCAATATCTTTTTCTGCTCACTCTTTGTGTGTAGACCTGGCTGATGTTGGCCAGCCTCTTGGCCACGGCATCAGCAGGCATCTCGTAGCCGTACTTGTACCGGAACTCAGCCGCCTCGCCCTGGGCACGCTGGGAGAAGGCGCGGGCGTCGGCGATGGAGCCCGTCATGACGCAGCCGACGGACGGCGAGATCTGGAAGATGTGGGAAACGGAGGCGGGGTCGATAAGCTTATCCTAATTACGGTATCAGTACCTGGCCGGGCAGTACGACTCCGCCAATGGACTTGACGTACGGGAACCTTCTTCTGAGACAGGACAACGGCGCAGTCCTTGCCTCTGACGCCTATCGACATGATGTTGGCGGCTGTGATGGCCTTGAAGGCATATTCTGTTCGGGATCGCCTCGTCAGCTCCGTCGTCTTGGGTCACGGTGTCGGGGGCCCCGCTCGATGGCATCACTACAGGGAGGGGCAATCGATCGGGCTGGCGGCGGATGTCAGTACATACCGACTTGGTACAATCTTCCCTGCTCGGAGAAGATTGTGATGTGTCGGTCATAAGCAGAGCCACCTGGTCAGAGTAGTCATGTTAGCTACGGTGGACGAAGAACGGCCAGGGGATTGGGGTGTTGCTGCCAGCGGTGGCAGTGACAGCACGCACCCGACATCTTGGCGGTGTTTCTATGTCAACGGCAGTCGAATTGCGTCCAGAAAAATCGTGATCGGCTAGAATCCGCTGTAGGAGGTCGTTGATGTGCGGGAGATGGATGGTTGGAAGTCGGCGGGTTGGGGGTTGAGCTCTGACGGAGCTCTGGGGATATCGACGCGTTTGCAGGAGCTTGCCTGGAGCAGCGAGGCAACGGACCGGGAAGCTCCAGTGGGAAGGCTGAATGGGCGGTGGATGCCTTGGATTCGGCCTGGCATGAGAGATCGTTATCCTGAGGCAGCAGCGGCCGCGACGCATCGCTTACCTAAGACTGACGGTCTCTCGGCAGGTGCTCAGTACGTACCGTAACTTACAAGGGTACAGCGGGGCACCCCTGGTCATTGCGGGAACGACAACGCATCTTTGCTGCCATAAAAAATTGGCAGGGCGGTATTCAGAGCAGCCGAAAAAAAAAATATTGGAAGGGTTCGACCACTCCGGATACTCTCTGCCTTTTCCCCCAGTACACTATCGTGCACCACTCGCAGCGCCCAATCGGACTGCTGAATCAGGGAGGCCATAGCGTTTCCCATCTAATAGGTTGAGTGCGCGTGGAAGGGCACTCGAGCAGCCCCAAATCTTCATTTTTTCTGCGTCGTCTCTTTCGTCAGGCCAGTCGCGCAGACAGCGAATTCCAATCCAGCAGATCCCCCTCCCTCCATCTCTCCCTTCCCGTTCCGTACCTCACCCTAAGAAAACGGCTCGACGGAGAACTAAGAGAGGAAAAAAAGAGGGTGTGCCCGCTGCCCGTCATGTCCGCAAAGATCCCGGCCTGGAAACGATTGGGCCTCAAGCTCAAGCAGCCCGCATCCGGCTCAGAGATTGGCGGCCCTGCTCCCGCCGACGGATCAAAGCCCAACGGCCACCAGCAACACCACGATCGGCCCGTCGTCAATGCGGCGAACGCCTCCGCCGCCGCCGCCAAAAGGAAACGTCCCGAGCACTCCTCGGCTCCCCCTGCGTTCAGCTCCCCCCTCAAAAGGACCCGCACCGACGGCCATGCTGCAACCCCCCCGACCCTGAGGAAGCAGAAGTCCGTCACCTTTGCCGACGACACAAAGAATCCCGCTGCCGCCGAGCCGACAAAGACCAAGAAGAAGAGCAAGAAGGCCAAGCCCGCGACGCAGCCCCAGCAGGCCGACATCAAGCCCTCCCTCGAATACCTCCGCAACTGGAAGCACGCCCGCCAGGCGTGGAAGTTCAACAAGAACTACCAGACCATCCTCATGAAGCGGGTCTTCCAGCCCGACTCGATCCCCTCGAGCGACATCGACACCTTCTACGAGTACATCCGGGACCTCAAGGGCTACACGAGGACGCGCCTGAGGGAGACGGCGGCGGAGGTCAAGCAGGAGGACGCTGCCAAGGGCGCGGCCGGGTTCCCCGACGGCACGCCCAACATGGACTCGAAGCAGTCCGAGTACGAGAAGGTGCTCGTCGGCCTGATGCAGCTCGGCTCGGACGGCGGCAAGAGGAAGCGCTTCGACGAGCCGGGCTTCGTCTCGCAGTCCTCCGACGTCGCCGTCACGCAGCGGGTGATCAAGCGCATGCGGGCCGAGACGATACTGGACGAGCTGGCCGAGAGCGAGGACAGCGACGCCATGACCATCGACACGGAGGAGACGGCCAACACGTCCGCTGCCGCCGCGCAGGAGGAGGAGCCCGTCGACAAGAGGGCGAAGCTCAACGACGGCACGAGACAGCGCTCGCGCAAGAAGCGCATCACCGCGGACGACTCCAGCTCGGACGAATCCTCCGACGACGACTCGGACGACGACGACACTTCGAGCAGCGGCAGCTCGTCGGACGATTCCGATAACGAGTCTGAGATGCAGCGCCAGGCCGCCCAAAGAGACGCAGAGACCTCGAGCAGTTCGTCGTCGTCCTCGGAGGATGAGGATGACAGCAGCGACGACGACAGCTCGGATGAGGAGGAGAACACCAAGCGGCCCGCGGGCAAGAGGCGATAGATGGGAGCCGATATTCTCTCGCGTGTGTACGAGACACCTGTACAACCTTTACCTCTCGCCGTTCCGCTCGCACTTTCACTTGCAACAGTCGAAACCAAACATAGAAGACCATTTTTTTGTATTGTTGTCGAAGGGGGGGCAGACTGATGCTATCGATGGATACCCATACTACCCCACGATGCTAGCTACCTCAGGAAGCATATAACCTCGTGAACCCGGCCTCGGGCGGCTGCAGCCAGTTCCTCTCGTCGTACCTCGTGCCCTCGCCCTCGATGACGTGAAACGTGTAGATGATGCGCCCCTTCTGGCTCAGGTTCTTCTCGCTCTTGTGCAGCAGGTTCCCGTGGATGAGCACCAGGTCCCCGGCCTTGACCTCGCCGGGCACGTACTCCCCCTCCTGTTCCTCCTTCGCGGCCTCGCCATACTGCTCCCCGGGCGGGAACCGCGGGCCCTCGTTCGGTACCATCTCCGTCCCCGCGGACCCGCCCCCCTTGCGCACCAGGCGCTGCGTCACGGGCGCCCAGCGGTGCGACCCGGGCAGGAAGCTAAGGCACCCGTTCTCCAGCGTCGCGTCCTCGAGCGCGTACCAGAACCCCACGGCGGACGGCGGGTCCGTGTACAGGAACGTCGAGTCCTGGTGCGGCGGCACGGCGCCGCCGATCTCGGGCTGCTTGCAGATCACCATGCTCTGCAGGCACCTCGGGTCGCGGAAGCCCAGGCTGCGAGCCACGGCGGCCGGCCTACCCTTCACAGGACCACCTTTCACGGCAGCGGGGTCCGAGAGAGCGGCGAAGGGCGGCGAGAGCACGTGCAGGTAGTGCCCGATCTTGTTGATCGCACGGGCCTTGGGTTTCACCAGGTTCCCCGCGTCGTCGAAGGCGTCCTCCTCGAAGAAGAAGCGCACCTTGTCGCCCGAGGTCAGGAAGTAGTCGTCGCCGACGTGGTCGGCCCTCTCGCCGGTGGAGAAGCGCGTCATGGGGTGGTCGGCGAGGGAGAAGTTGTCCAGCAGCGAGTGGGTCTCGGCGAGGAGGCCCGAGACGGTGTCTGGGGAGAGGGCGCCGGGGATGATGAGGTAGCCGTCGCGGTGGAAGGAGGCGAGCTGCTCCGGGGTCAGGCCCTCGTCCTGGGCTGGGGCGGCCATGGTGGGCGGGCGGCGATGGGTGGACGAGCAGAGAATGGGCGTTGTCGAAGGAGTTTGAGGCCTGGTCAAGCTTGCGTGGCTGCTATGAGGCGACGAGGCAAACGAGTGAGATTGAGGAAGGCTTGGTGAAGAAAATCATGGTCTTGTGCGACTAGATAGTGGCGCGCTGTTGGATGATGGAAGTGTGAATGCGGGGCCGGCCGGTCATCCCCGCACCTGCCCCCAAGCGCTTATCTCTATCGCCTCACTGTCGTCACTTTGTCTCTCGCATGACGGTCCCAGGATGCGGGGGGTTGTCTGAGCAGTAGTACTACGATTTCATCAGAGAAGCTATTCAGTTGATTGGTATTATTTGGCGCATAAACCAGATGCGAACTATAGACAACGCTTCCTCCCAATGGCACTGAAGACACGTGCGAAAACTCCACTGTGACGAACGCAGATATTCAGAATTCCTCAAGAAACAAACGCCGTTTCCGCTGCATCGCATGCGCGAACCAAATGCAATCGAGTGACTTTCCAACAAGCCTCTAAACGCTGCTCTCGCACAAAACTCAGGCAACCTCTTCACGGCAGAGGGTCATTGAGGAACTCGTAGCCCTCCTCTGGTGGTAGGACAAAAGCGGAGATGGAAAGCCCAACGGCGCACAGAACCGAAATAGACGCGCTCACGGTGCACAGGATCCAGGAGGTGTCGAGGCTCCAGCCGGGAACGCGGAACTGGTCGTCGTTGTCGTAGAGGTATGCCTGCGGTTCCCATCAGCGTCTGATTCTTACAGCGTCGTGTCCCTTGTTCCCATGTGGATCCACTTACCACAATGCCCATCAGAGTAAACTCAACGACCGCCACGAGGAGGAAAAGACCCGACAAAACCTTCCAGCCCGTCTCGCGCTTGTACTTCCCGCCACCCATGATGACGAGGAAAGTGACGATGGATGCAAGATGCAGGATCGTAGAAAAGGAAGCCAGGAAACCGACGGAGCGCCACATGGAACAGAAATACCGCTCGCCATTTTGACTGCACAGCTCCTCGGTCGGGAACACATGGCACGGCGGATCGGAGAGGTTGGAGCAGGCCTTATGGAGGCCGATGTGTTTCGAGAACTCGTTTCCGTCCGTCGCGGTGACGGAGTAGGATACCCAATGGGGGAGGCTGATGGATGCGATAATCATCGCCGTCGCTGTCGGAGCGCAAAGTCAGCATCACGAAAAGCCATTGTCGCCCGGTGCTCCCATCTCTGATGCTTCAGTGTATGTGGTCGTCGCCCGGCCTTCCAGCTTACTTCGAGGTCCAGCAACGGGCGATGACGATGCTGGGTGGGTACCCAGAGGTAGGAAGCACAGCAAGCAGGGGGAGGTGAGGTACTTACCACCGACGAAAGCCACAAGGGCTGCGCTGTAAACGGACACTCGTGTCATGTTGGCTGGCGCAACAGTGAGCGGTAGTAGATGCGTCGAAATCTGCAAACAAAGAGTGCCTTTTGCCCTTCTTTTCTGCCTGGAAAAGATGGATGTGGCAAGATTTGGACGAGTTGCACAGTTGCCTGGGGAAAGTAGGCTACCGGATGGGAAACATGCGAGTTTGGGGGGTTGTCTATCATTCGGTGGTGGTGGGCAGACCAGCTGCAGTTATGACGCTACATGACTTTCCTGAACAGGTAAGCCGGGGCCTGTGGGCAAGGAACGGCCACACTGGACGCGTGTGGTTGCAGGCAGCTGCAGCCTGGGGCGCAGGCGCCTTTGGTAACATGTCCCAGCCACTATCATCCTAGCCCTGGAGGTGCCTTCCTTGCTTGCACCACCTCGAGGAAAGGTACAAGTGGCTGGCTGGTTTCGCGGCTTCTCTGGCAGCCAATAATTTGCGGCCGGAGGTACCTCTCCTGAGACGACAGGGTGGTGGGGTACCTTTCAGCTTTCCAGCTTCCATGTTGGTGCAGGTCGCAGCTGCCTTCCTCACTAACCACTTCACCGAGATCAATATTATCACCTTCCTAGCGTCAATCCAGAACTTCACTTTCGCCTTCACCGCTCACGCCTTTTGAACTCATCCCACACGATCCAGGACACGTTTACTCGATACTCCCGTCGATGAACACATTCGAGCCTACCGAAGCAAGCCGAGAGTGGCAGCACAGCATAGCAGCGTATTGCATTTCCGACTTCTAGCTGTGTTACCCGCCAGCGCCCGTGCACCCTGCCACTCTGTCCGACTCCAACAACGCCCGAAGAGATTGTGGGGGAGCACAACGACTAAACACCAAAACCAACATCACCAACAGAGGCCAGGCGTGCTCGTCTGATGGCGTTCAACTGGTCCCCTCGCATTCCACAAAGGCGTTGCCGTTGGCTCCAGTGTTGTGATCTGGCCTGGCAGAACAAACTCTTTGTTGATGATGATCCTGTCGGGTCCAGGCTTGCCTGCAATCAAATAATCAGCTCAAGCCTCACCGAGTTGTTGCCTGTCTTGCTGGAGCCAGCGAAGCTATGACTTGACGAGGGGAGGTAACATTGCGGCTAACGCATCTTGGCGAACTACGACCTGCGACTAACGATGACCCGTCCATGGGGAGTCCGCAGCGCAGCAACCGATCGCCGATCTGCAAGGGTGCCAACCAGCAGAGGCTGGCTGGCTGCCAAACAAGAATCCCATTCGATGAAAAGTGCTTACCGCCGCCGTAGACACCACTCGTCTTCATCGGAAACTCGACAAAGGGACCATCGACACCACCAAATTCGAACCTCTCTTGGTTACGGTCCGTGTGCGGGTAGCTCGAGCTGCCGGCTGTCGTCCCAGCCTCCACGTGCTGGCAGGCCGCATCCGCTGCCGATCTGACCTCTGCAACGCTGTATTCATTCCGACCGCACGATATCGCCGTGTCGTTGGCTCGGGGCACCATCCGCAGATAGCCGTGTCGCGGGGAAGCGTGGGCTGTGAGGCCCAAGGCCACGATGATGCCTGCGCCGAGATGCATTCCGTCAGAAAAGAGATACTTCGAAGCGAATGAACGGATGGCAGGACGGGCACGAAGAGACGAGAAGAGAAGAGGCTGGCCTTTCAGTGTCAATTGAGCACTGAGGCGCCGCCTGCTGCTGCTGCGGTCTCCTTTTTAATTATTCTACGCCATGCATCATGACCATGGGCATTGCAAAGCTCTGGTTCTCTTGGTTGCAACAGTAAGAGACTCGCAACTTGCAACTGCTGCGCTGTGCAATGGTTGGCTCCAGATCTCGCAGCTTCAACGATCCTCATTCTCGGATCGTCGTCAACTGCCGCGCACGGTAATGTGTCACTCGGAATCAGAGAATCGTGTTGCGGAGCGAACACATGATTGGCCAAATACACCATCCTTGACAATCTCCCATCAGCAAATGGCAGGCAGCGAACGTCGATCCGCAGAAAGCGTTGGACATGCCGACCACGACTCAGTAGCGAAATCATGTCGTGAACTCAAAGGCGTTGGCAGTAGGTCAACAACAAACATGGGCACTTTGAGCGACAATAGAAGCGGATCTCTAAGGAGGAAGCCGGGCCTTTCGCGGTCTTGTCAGAAGCCTGTGGGCAGGGGGGTGCAAGGGTCCTCGGCGATCTGTTTACCCATGGAATTGCAATCCGAAATCTCCGCTCAAGTCCGATCCGATCTTCACAATAACCTCTGCTTGTGAGCAATTCTCCCTTTAAGCTGCGAGGCTTCAGCTCCAGGCGCGGTTAACGGGGTTCTTCTTTGGTGGTCCTGGTCCGGAGTTCCAGGGGCGGCGATTTTGACATCTGCCAGACGCACGCTTCATCGCCCGACTTTGGCCGCATCGATGTCCAAAATGCATGCTCGATAGAATATCGATGGATCATAGACTCGCGGAACCCCACCAGGTCGGCAGGGTCGGGGTTGCTTGTGATCCCGACCTCCTATCTCTTGGGGGGGGGGGTAGCACAACCAAAAAAAAACAAGGCTTGCTTGGGCCATCTATCGCCCGTATCAATGTTCGGTCTGGCGGCACATTGGCACCCTCAAGTCTGACTCGACTCGTCGATGGTCGCCCGGAACCGGTGGGAGCGCTATGTACATCCACAAAGCGCAAAGGCGCGTCTCGTTCCAAGCTCTCGAGTCTCGATTATGCGTCCCGGATCTGATTACCAACCGTCCTATCCATCGGGGGCCCAGTTAGGGCGCCCTGTTCGATCACGCCAGAGGCAGGGCATGCAGTGTAATCCCTCCAAAGCGCGACATGCCGCACCAAAAGATTGGGTTATCGGCCAGTCATTGCACATGGATCAGGATGAGCTCTCCACAACGCCTGAAGCTAAGCCAAGGGTAGCCCCGACTGGAGGGGACAGCAATTAAGGTGACTTTTGGGAAGGTCGCACGCTTTCTGCGCAGGGTCCTTCGGTATTATCTCTTGGGTATGGTAGGGCACCTACGGTACGGATACCTGGAGGATCCTTTACGTAGTCGATCTATTTTTCTTCTTTCTTATTAAACTCCAGCGCGCGCTTCGGACAAATCCCTGAGCCGGCTCGCGACTCTTCAACGTCATGGAGTTTTGGTACAGACCCGTTCCTGTTCTTTTCTCTGGCTGCTCCCCGCGACTTAACCTCAGGTGAACTGGGTCTTGTCTCTATCTCCCCGCGGTGTCAAGCTGCACGTTCTTCAAACGGTAAACCTTGACGGGCAAGAAAGGGCATTGCGGCTTTGGTTCACAGCGCCACCATCTCCTCTCCCGCGCTCTATCTAAAGCTCTAGTTGATTCTGGAAACGATAACGACCTTGACGACTTGTTTTCTTGGGACCACAGCTACAAATACCGCAGCAACGACAGCCCGGTACTCCACAGACACCTTTGCTTCTCCCCGCAACGTCCCGAATATCACCATAATCATGGGCGACCCTCGCCATCTCATGGAGCACCGCCCGGTGCAGACGAGCGCCGTCTACGTCCTCGGCGCGCCTCAGTGCGACTCAATGCCGCCCCCATCGCCTCCGTCGCCGCCAGTCTCACCCCCCGAAGAAGAGTTTCTTGGGGAATTGGAGGAATTGAGCCTGGGGTCGCCCGATATGCCCGAGGATGACGAGAGCTCCGGCAAGGTGCAGGACAGGCTGCATGCGGCCACGCATGTTCTCAAGACAGAAGCTGCAGCCCTGCGCTCTGTGGCGGCTTTGTACGAGACAGATCCAATTGCTCGGGACGGCTTCAACCGCACCGTCGCAGCAATCACTCGACACAAGGGCGAGAAGGGGAAGCTCATCATCACGGGCGTGGGCAAGTCCGGACACATCGCCAACAAGCTGGTGGCGACGTTCAACAGCCTCTCAATCACATCAGTCTTTCTTAACCCCATTGACGCTCTGCACGGCGACCTGGGCATCATTCAGCGGCACGATATCCTCATGTTCATCACGTTTTCGGGCAAGACATCAGAACTATGCGGCCTCCTACCCCACCTTGAAAAACCTTCATCCTTAATTATCCTCACGGGCCACACACGACCCGACACGTGCGAGCTTATCAAGATGCGGCCCGACACGATTCTCCTCCCGGCACCGGTCCACGAGAGCGAAACGGCGTCATTTGGAGTGTCTGCGCCGACGACGTCCACGACAGTTGCCCTGGCCGTGGGTGACGCTCTCGCCATCGCGGCAGCCCAGGAACTCCATCCCAGCGTGGCGCAGGTGTTTTCTAAGAACCACCCGGGCGGAGCCATCGGCGCGACGTTCAGGAAACCGCAGACGATCCTGGATCTGGCTGTGCCATGGGCGGGCATCGACACCTCGGAAGTCTTGTGTGCGTCGAGCGTGGGGGCGGACCTTTTCCGGGCCGCCTACGACTCGGCTACCAGCTGGGTGCGCGTCGGCGACGAGGTGGCCTCGCCAAGCCGGATCCGGAGGTTAGCAACCGAGGACTTTACGCGGAGCCTACGACAAATTCCGGGGCTGATGGTGCCCCGGGCGGAGATGCTGTCAATATCGTCGGGGACGACGATACGGCGGGCGGTGGATTTCGTGCGGAACATGCAAGGGGCGGCGGACGACGGCGAGTACGTCTGCGGCCCGGATTCGATCCTAGCGGTCCTGGATCGAGGCGAGATTGTCGGCGTTCTAGAGGTCGGGAAGCTCATGGAGTGGCGGGAATGAGCGCAACTGCTTTCATCGCGCTGCCCTGGTTGGGAGTGGCCGGAAAAGACAGGTACTTGAGGAAGGAAATCTTGATTTCCGCACGTCGGACTGGTACATTGTGGTACATGTTTTCAAGGGAAGGGAGTTTTTACACGGAACGAATGGCCTTTGAGCCAGGGGCAATTTGGCATGTCTATAGATATTACGTTGTCTTTTTTTCCAGGCCGAGCTGTTGGTAGCCGGGGCTCTTTTTTTTTTGAGCTGGGATCAACAAATGAATGACCCGCGACGGAGCGGGCATATCGCGACTCCTCCATCAAAGCTTTCCATCCAGAAATTTCACGTGAATCTCGATGTGGTGACGCTTACCCAGAGTATTTATGCCTAGGTAGTCGCCAACCTGTGAGTTGCTGCCCAAGCTCCTCGTTTGACCCTGGTTCTGGCGGTGACGGGTGGTCGCGGAGGTGTTGGTCTCCAGGCAACATCCCTTCCCGTATCGCGAACTCAAAGCGCCAGCTTCCAGCTTGAGCTGTTAGTGTTTCCTGTCGTTGTCGTTGGTCTCGTCCGTCCTTGTCACCCTCGTCGTCGCCATCGGTACTAAAATCGCTGCGTCACTACATTTTCAATATCGTCCACCACTGTCTCCAAGTGTATACTATAGTAGAGATTCCGTCCAGGAAGGGCGAGTGAGTGGACTGGGAACAATGGTATAGAGCACCTCTTCCATTGCGGCAAATAGTTTCTTGGCTTGTTGGAGAGTTTCGGCCCCTTTCCGTGTCTTTCACTTGGGCCTGTTTTTTTTGCCCATAAGGCTGAAAGAGAGGGGGAGACAGGCAGGGGATTTGGTTCATTGGGGGGGGGGGCTGGCCCCGTCTTGGGCGACGATGGGATTTGCCCAAAGACTCCATCACTTTCACAGTGCGGCAAAATTTCTTTCTGAGGGCCTGGAAGTGGGATTGATGGTGTGCGACGAGATGCTAGAATATTCAATTGGGAAATACGGGGGGGACTCCGATTGATGATGGTATCCTTGGATCACTCTAGAAATTCTGACGGTGGAGAAACGTCATCGTGTTGGCCTCACCACCATCACCCCAGCAGCTGGCCGGTCGGAGGGGAGGGGGAAAAGGAGCCCATGCAACCTGCTCCTCCTTGGGTGCCGGACCGAATTGGTGGGAAGGGAGCTCGGGGAAACGAAACAAAACGAAACGTTTCCTCTTTTTGGACTGCGACTACTATGCATCTATTATAGGTGGGACGGAAAGAGGGAGGTGATGTTTGCGCGTCCCGGCTTGGCGGCCCTCGAATCGCCCTCGGCGTTGGAATGGCAGTCAAGGAGGGGACGAACCAAGGGTGGGGGTTCTCGAACGATGGAGTCTCGTACGACTCTTGGAACAAAAAATGATTCCCAAGATTCTTGGTGGTCGTTTTGACATTGGCATTTTTGGTGGCGGCCATCTTGCACGGCAACGGGCTCGGTTGTCTGGGCCGTTGCCGTGGAAGAAAAGATGACGAAGCGAACAGACACGAGACGAACTGATCAAGTCAACCAGGTAACCCGCCAAAACGACGACTTTTGACTTTTTGATTTTACAGATATTGTGTGCGGGCGTGTGTCAAGTTTCACACGTTTCAATGCGGCTAGCTAAGCTTAGCTCGGAGTCCAAAAAGGCAATTTGGGGATCTGGGAATTTGGGAATTGAGACCGTTGGCCCGAGGACGCGGTGCGCCACGAACCTCTTTGGGAGGCTAGGACGTTGGTGGACGAGAGAGACGTTGTCTCTGTTCTTGGAGCAGCGCCTTTGCTTTTCCTGATCAAGGGTAAGACATTGCTTGCGTATCCACGGGGACGGACGCAAGTCTCGTCGTTCGCGGGATTTGAGATGGCGACCGAAGCCGGGACTTGGTACTCGTATCATCGTCCGGAGCATGGAACCGCGCGATAAGTTTTGGCATACGGCGAGTCGTCATCATCGTGCTTCTGCGGAAAAATGAGTCGCAGCGAGACGTAATGTGATGTACGTAATCCCCTCGCCCTGTTGAAGGGAGAGAGAAGAGGGAGAGGCCTAACCCGTCATCGCCGTCTTAGCGCTCCGCATCCCGAGGGCCCGGCCGGACGACACCGAAGACGCTGTGGGTTTCGAGAGTCAGGCACGCCCCACCGTTAGGTGCATTTTCTCTTCTTAACTTGTGCTTCGGTTGCAAAGAGAGAAGTGCCTCAAGGTTTGCGTACCTGGTCGATCTGCAATATCGTGATTGAAGCTTAAATTCTCTCGGTTCGGGTGGTTCTATTTTGGTGCCAGGGGGTTCTTGGCTTAGAAGGGAGACGTCAGCTCTCTCCATATGGGTGTGCTTGGCGCGTGTTTGGTGTGGAGCGGACTAGCAGTCGAGGGAGCGTCTAGAAGCTGCGTTGGCTTCGCCGCGGATTGATTGCCCTGGGTAAGTCGGAGATGGATGGAAGACGAGCCAACGACGATCCCATTGAACGCTGATTGGCGTAGTTCGCCCTTGAGGCCCCTCGGATCGTTCTGTTTCAAAAACAAGTGCGATTGGGAGATGCCACGGACATAGTGTAGAGAGAGGGGCGCGTCACCCATTGAGGCTCAGTCTCGGGATGATGTGCATGTCCCCTGCCCTGACCTGTCCGCACCCATGCCTTGCAGCTGCGGCCGGAGCAAGAGTCTGCGCAGCAAGCGAGCCGCCTTCAAGACGAGTTGCTCATGGTCCTGGTCGTGAACGAGTAGTCGAACTGGGCTAACGCAGGTATTGGATAACGAATTTGGCAAATGACGGTACCTGAATGTATTGTCCGTCCACACGTTAGTTACACCGAAACCAAAGAGAGCAAAAAAACAGAGTTCAAGTTTCCAGCTCGACAGGGAAGATGGCGTCTCGGATATCCGGGAGCGGTTCTCGGGACAAGACCAAGAACTCTCCCAACCTCCAATTAGGCAGAGACCGAGATCGTCTGATATCGTTGAAGCACCTGTCCGCCGAGCGGAAAGTCAAAACGTGACTGACAGAGAAGACAGACGGTCTGATCGACGACTTGACTTTGCAACGGCTCTCGATGTCTTTTGTTCTCGTGCGTGGCCCGATGCGCCTCTTCCACCGCCTTTTTCATATAGGCGTTTTAATCTACCGCTCCCGTTAAAGATGCAACTCGCGTCCGGGAAGCACGACCAGCTGGCAGTGGCATGTAAAGTGCGGCCCGGGGGCACAGCCAACACCACCATGTCTTTGTCCAAGGCTCCCTGTCGTCTCCAGCCCAGACGGTGGAGGTCCGGGCAGGCTGTCGACGTGATTTTCGCCTCTTTTCCCCTTCTTTCTGCTTAGCGAGAGAGATTGGGCTTGCGGTAAGGTGACGGGAAGTGAAGAGGGGGGGGTTTCGGCTCTGATTATCCCTGCAGCCTTCAATTCGGTGATGCGGAAAATCCCTGCTCACGTCAACCTCTTCTCTCCAAGGGGACCCTGCTCTGGTGTCTGCCTGGTTCTCGACGAGGCTGGATTAGGGTTGACAAGACATGGAAGATGTCGGTGGTACCGTGTCCATTTCCTGAAAGTCGAAGAGGAAAAAAAAAGACAGTGGCAGACAGAGAGGATTGCCAACCTCTCAAATTTCCGTCATTGATACGTCGGTCGTCGGGGTCCTGTCAGGTCAGGTCAGCGAGACAGTGACAGTGGCATGGAATGGCATGCGTCTCAGGGCTCTGGCGAAGTGCCCTGTTTGCGGCTTCTGTTTGGATGCCTTGTGTCTCGTACCTGGGTATTTTTCTCCACCCCAGCCCGCCCCAGCCACAGCATATTCCCCTCTTCGATGCGAACTAGGAAAGCGCAGTGGAGGTCCCCTCGGGTGGAGACACAGATGTGGGGTCCCGCCCGCCCATCATTCGCCCAGCCACCACACGCGCGGCCCTGGGACCGCCCCTGCACTCACAGTGCGGATTGGCGTTTGACCTTGGCGCGAGATGGTCTACCGTTCCTTCCTAGCGCGCGTTCTTTCCTGTCCTGTTTCGCTGTGAGCCTGGCCATCAAGCCCTGGCACCTACCACCCCAAGGTTTTTTTTTCGTCGGGAAGCTGCGAGCTGAGCTGCTACTGCTGGGCTGGGCGAGGACGAAGGTCACTTACCTACACTGGCTAGGTACCTAGGCGGGTACCTGCCCGACCAGTACTGGCGTCCCCTGTCGTCCCTTGCAACAGGGCGTGGCGCGCTACCTGCCAAATCCCAGAAACCCGTTAGCAGTTCGAGGTACCAAGCTCTTGCCTGCTAGTGTACCTTCTCCCCACTCCAATTGGTCACTCGCATGCCGCCTGCCAAAAACACAACCATCATTCATCATCTGCGTCCCGGCCGGTGCAGCACCGCACCGCACCGCACCGCATCGCTTCCGTGCCCATTCTCGTTCTCACACACATTCTCTCACTCTCACACTCTCTTACCTTCGTCTTTTTACCTCTCTTCACCTCTTCTTCCTCCCTCTCCTCTCGATCTCTACGTACGCTGCCGTTTGCATTCATTCCACGGCTCAAGCGTAGATTCGGGTTGCCCACTCCGTTCCTTCTTTCCTCGTCATACGCCAAAACACCATCGTCATTGCTCTCCTCGTCCTGTTTTCGTGTGCCTTGCTCTGCCGTCATCTTTCCCCACGGAGCCCTCGACTGATTTGATACCCGCCCCCAGAGCCTCGCACATGCATGTAGCCGGCTCTCTCGAACACCAACTTCACGAGATTTTCCTTTCCGGTTTGATTGTATCTGTCTCCTCCGGTCTGCCAGCAGGCCCGACTTACCTTGTCTTTTCCCTTTTCTTGTTCGACTCGACAAAAACCCAGCGCGGGCTGAATTGAACACTCCAACCATACGTTGAACTACCCACAGAAGCAGCAAACAGAAACCAGCATCGCGCAACATGGCAGCCGCCAAGACGAAAGTCCACCCGCTCAACGGCATGCACACGGCGGGCATCTTCGCCGACCCAACCGTCGACGGGCCCTTGATCGGCACGCTGGTCGCTATCGTCGACCGCGCCAAGAACCTGCCCAATCGCAAGACCATTGGAAAGCAGGACCCCTACTGCGCTGCGCGCCTCGGCAAGGAAGCGAAGAGGACCACCACAGATGTTAGAGGAGGACAAACACCCAAGTGGTAAGCGCCTCTCTTCTCCGGTCTCCCCTTTGGAAGCCTGCGCAATCGGACTAACACGCCTTCCACCAGGGACCAGGAACTGCGTTTCGAAGTCCACGATTCCCCAGATTACTACCAGCTCAAAGTTTCCGTCTTCCACGACGACAAGAAGACGGACCTCATCGGCGAGACATGGATCGATCTCAGGGACATCATCGTCCCCGGCGGAGGACAGAACGACCTGTGGCGCAACTTGGCCTTCAAGGGCAAGTACGCCGGCGAGGTGCGCATGGAGATCACCTACTACGACACTCGACCCAAGCCCGAGAAGCCCGTCCCTAGACCCAAGCCTGTCGAGGCCGACCTGCCTGAAGCCCCCGTGCCGCAGCACGGAACGATACCTCGAAAGCAGATCAAGAGACGACCGCTGCCGTCCGATCCCTTCACAGGCGAAGCCCCCGCCGTCCCGTCTCCAGAGCAGACTCCGACACCACCGCGCGCCGCTGGCCCTCGAGGGCCCAAGGAGATGGGCTCTTCCACGCCGCCCGCGCCGGAGCAAGGTCTGTCGGGGTCGCGCCCGATGCCCACGAGAAAGCCGCATCCCTCATACGTGCCGACACAATCACCGCTGCAGGCCATCGAATACAACGCCACTCCTGCCGCGCCTGCTCCGGCACAAGCTCCCGCGCCCGCGCCTGCACCCGGTGCCAGAGGCAGCCAGCCAGAATTGCCAGCACAATCACCCCAAGCTGCCGCCCTGCCGCAACCCACCGAGGTAACACCGCAGCACACGCCTATAAGGCATGAGCGCTATGAAAGTCCCAGCGCCCCCAGTGACGAGAGAGACTACAGCCCGAGGTACCCTTCATCTCAAGACATAGTCGATCGAGCACATTACCGCCAGGGCTCCGAGCCACCGCCTCGCGATCTCTACTTCGAGGACCAGCGTCATGCGCCTTCTGTCGAAGACGATCGACCGCCGCCCCCTCCCGCCCACCGAAGCCGGCACAACAGTGGAAACTCGCAGGACATGGTGGTGAGAGGCAACTACGACACCCCACCAAAATCGGCGAACGCCATGAGACAAGATGTCCTTAGGAACGAGGCCCACCGCATGTCCTATTCTTCAGCGTATCCCGGCCGGCCGACCTACCGCGGGTTTGATTCTGCCCCGGTGCTCACAAACGCCCTTCCCGCCCCGGATGACCACTATCACGAGTCGCCGCCCAGGCATCACTCATACGATGGCCATGCCGAGCAGAGATCCATGCAGCCAACGGTTGAGGATGTGCCAGAATCCCCCATTCCGGCTAAGGCCAACGCTCGGAGAACCTCACGCATGCCCCAGCCCCAGCCCCAGCCCCAGCCCCAGCACGATGAACTGGGTTTCAACCAGGAGCAGAGCCCCGCGCCGCCTCAGTCGATGGAGATCGCCCACCGGCAAACCCCTCGAACGCCCCAGCGCCAGGACACAGCTCCCGAGCGAGACTTCGACCAAGTGCCTACCCCTGCGCCGCTGAACATCGGAGGCAGGGGCAGCGCAGGATCTCGCCAGCGAGGCCAGTCTCCTCAGCCTGGCTACACCCGAGGGGACGAGATGGCGTCAGCTGCTCACTACAGCACATCGCCGCGACCGGAGTATCAGCCTAGGGGTGACGAACTGGTGTTCGCCGGTAGAGGTTCCGTATCTCCTGGGTACTATAGCACCTCGCCCCAGCCAGATTACCAGCAGGAATACCCTCCGCAGCAGCAGGAATACCAGCCAAGGGGCGACGAGCTGGTTTTGGCAGGCAGAAGCAATGTTTCGCCTGCGCATTACAACACTCCTCCGCAACACGCATATCCCCGCGGTGACGAGATGGTCCGTCGCCACCAGGTCTCCCCGATAGCGACACGGGACCTAAGAGGCGATGAGATGGTACGCCACCAACAAGTCTCGCCCATCGCCAGCAGAGACTTCGCTCCGAGTCCCGGGGATACGTCGCCGTACTACTCTCGAAGCCAGAACCAGTACGTTTCGCAGCGTTCCGAGCTTTCAGGCACCGAAATCCAGGCTGTCGGAGGAGTACCAGCTGTCCCAGCATCTCTGGTGCCAGGTGTTGATCCTTCCCTGGCCCAAGAGGTATCGGACCGTATCCATGATGATAGGCGACAGCAGCAGAGGCGCTACACCGGCCAGAACGCCACGACGCCGACTCGCGGACGAGGCCACAGTGAGCCTATTGGGTACGCCGACCAGACATACGTCCCGCCCAACTACGACCATCGGTCATCGGCATACGGTGGCCCGGGCTCGCAGGTCAACAGGGGACGTGGAGTGTCGCCCAATCCTTATCAGGACACCAGAGGACGCGGAGTCTCGCCCAAACCGTACCAGGATACGAGAGGGCGTGGCGTTTCGCCGAACCCGTATAACGATAACAGGGGGCGTGGAGTATCTCCCAATCCTTACCAGGACAAGAGAGGACGAGGAGTCTCTCCGAATCCTTACCAGGATACAAGAGGACGTGGAGTCTCGCCCAATCCTTACCAGGACAACCGAGGACGCGGGGTTTCACCAAACCCGTACCATGATACGAGAGGTCGCGGAGTCTCGCCAAACCCGTACCACGACCCGAGCGGACGAGGTGTCTCTCCAAACCCTCATCATGACATGAGGGCTAGAGGAATCTCAACGAGCCCTCATCCCGCACACAGGCAACGCGGGCTTTCGCCACAGCCACCACCGGCAAACACGAGACGAGGCGTCTCCCCCGGAGTCCACGCTCAGCACACGATCAAGCGAAAGTCGGTCAGTCCCGCTCCGCCACCTTCCGACCATCGCAGGCTTTCCGGCATCCCGTTCGGTCCCGATTCGTACAACGAGCTCAACCCGACGTTGTCTGCCAACGGCAGTGAGATTGCAGGACCTGACCCGGACGAGAAGATCATCACCCATGATGGACGCGAAATTGACCCCTCGGATCATCTGCCCATGGATACCTGGGCGCCGGAGCCCGAGCCCAAGGGGCCCAAGACGCCGGCAACGGCATCGGTTCGCTCCAGGGTGTCTGCGGCTCCTGCTACCCAGGTCACACCCACAAGCGGGCGTCGGCAGCTGCGCATCGCAGGTAGGCCTCAGTCTCAAGTCTCGCCGGTCACGTACAACTCGGACCCGTACTCGACTGCAGTAGCAACCACCGGCAGCGGTGGTCGGAACCGTCTGCAGAAGAAGACGCAGCGCATGTCTGCTCTTCCTTCCACCTCGCCCGCGGGATCCAGCCCCTTGGCACCCATCTCGTCGCACAATTACCAGGACAATGGCAGCGACTTCACGCCGCCCCGTCTACCGCGCGCGAGCACGTGGGACTACCCCAGCGAGAACCACGCGCCGCAGTACGGTAGCTCTCCGGGCGGGATGCGCGGCGGGCCTCCGATTCCGGCCAAGATCCCGCTGCCCGTCATGAGCGGAGCGATGCCAGCCTCCTCGTACGGAGGGGGCAACCAGGGCGAGTGGGCTCTGATGCAGGAGATGAGCCGCATAGACATTGGCGCCGGACGGTCCAGGCGTCATCGCCATTACTGAGAAACGGGATCATGAGCGACGGTGCGAGTTTGTTTTTCAAAGCAACAAACTTTAGTGTTGCAATTGTACTATTATATAGTGGTTACGGGGTTACGTTTTCAGGATTCAATGGGCATTTCAACGAGATGAAATTGGGAGAAACACGGCTTGGGGTACTACTGGACGATGGGTGGTATTTGCATCGGTAATGCCTGAGACAGCCGGAATTTCAATTCTTCATCTTCATGTGATGTTCTCGGTCAGAACATACCGTCGTATTCCTCTTGTGACAACTGTCATATGTGAAGTACGTACGTAGATGAGGAAGAAAGCGCCAGTACCTTCACAATGTAGTGAGTCTTATGTTTGATTGAAATTTCGTCGTGGGGTCCATGTGGCCAACAGCATGAGGTAGATGTATCACCAGACTACTGCGGCGCTCGTCTGGAAACCATGCGCCTCGAGTACGAACACAGCTTAAATTACAAGTCTATACATCTATATATACGTCCAGGTATTCGTACGCAAATCACATACCAGGGGCAGAGAACTCCGCGCCCTTGAGGCCGACGGCCCTCTTGACGCCGAGCCACAGCTCGAACGCGCCGAGCTTGAACTCGACCCTCAGGAAGCCGACCCACGCAGCGACGAGACGCAGCGCGTTGGGCGGCCACAGCAGCGACCCCCGCCGCCTCAGGTCCTCGAGCTGCTCCTCGAAGACGGTGCGCGTGCAGTACCTTGCGAGGATCATGAAGGACCGGATGGGCCCCTGGCGGGTGTGCAGGTTCTCGTCGAGGCTGCGGGTGAGGTCGTTGGTCTTGAGGATGAGGAGGATGATGCGGGGCACCTGCCCCAGGAGCTGCACCAGGTCGACGATGAGGCCGTCCTGCAGGGCGTCGCCCATCTCCTTCTTCTCGCCGTCCGTGCGGGTGCGCAGGACGGACCCCTCGCTGTTGAGGACGCTCCAGTCGCGGCCGGTGATGGCGGACGCGAAGAGGGGGAACTGGTCGTCTGTGATGTTGGCGACCTCTTTCGCGTAGCAGCGCATGCGGGGCATGTCGCCGTCGATGACGGCGAGCCACATTTTCGCGTAGGAGCGCTGGAGGTCGCGCGGGATGTCGCGGTAGAGGCCGTGGTCGTAGAGGATGATGTCGAAGTTGTGGCCGCCCCTGAGCCCCTTGCGGGACTCGTTGAGGCGGATGGCGAGGTTGCCGCCGTGCGGGTCGCAGTGCAGGGGCGCGTCGTTGCCGAAGATCATCTCGTTGAAGATGCGGGCCAGGCAGGCGGAGACCTCGTCGCGGTCGATGCCGTTCGCGTCGAGGTAGTCGAGGTCGTCGAGGCGGCGGCCGGACTCGCGCTGCATTACGAGGATGCGCTCTCGCGCCCAGAGGACCTCCGGGACTACTAGGGGGTGCTCCGGGAGCTTGGCGAAATGCTCGCGCGTGCGGTTGGCGTTGTTTGCTTCCTCTCTGAAGTCGAGCTCCTTGGGGAGGGAGACGTCCATCTCGGAGGAGAGCCACTCGAGGTCGTACTCGGGGAAGAAGCGCTTGAGGGTGGAGAAGGTGAAGCGGGTGAGGGCGAGGTCGAGGGGCGCCCACTGGCCGAGCCCGGGGTGCTGGACCTTGACGGCGACCTGAATCCCGGTCTCCTTGACGGTCGCGGTGTGCACCTGGGCGAGGGAGGCGGCGCCGATGGGCTCGTGGGAGAAGTCGGAGAAGTAGTCGGAGAGCTCGCTGCCGGTGTCGGCCTTGAACATGTGCTCGATCGACTCGAACGAGGAGACGGGGCACTTGTCCTGCAGGGGGATGAAGGTGTTTGTCCACTCGGGCGGGAGGAGGTAGTTCATCGCGCTCTGTGTAGACACTCTCCGTCAGCTTCAGATTCGAGAAGGGTGGGAAACATGGAGAGCGGGAGGGGGTGTCTTACCAGGTGCTGGCCCAGCTTGATGAAGATGCCGCCGTTCTTCTCCAGGACCTTGAGCGTGCGGTCGGCGCATCGCTGGTGGCAGTCCTTGAGGATCTTGGACTGCAGCTCGGGGTCTTCGATCTTCTCCTTCTGGTTCAGGGTTGTCCGGTAGCTGTTCAAGCCGTTAGCGAATTGCCAAAACCTCCCAGACCAGAAAGTTCGTTCGTACTCGTTGATGCAGACCGCCAGCGCGGCGGCGACCCTACCGGCGCGCTCCGCCCCTTCGTAGCCGTACTTGATGTCGTCGGCGAAGGCGAAGGCGCCCGCCGCCGCGGCACCACCGCCGGATGCAAAGAGCCAGACGCCTCTCCGGCCGCCCTTCGGGGGTGCCCTGCCGGCATTCGGACCTTTCTTCGACGACGTGGATGAGAACCCGCGTGTGCTGTTGCTGCTAGCGAATTGGTGTCGCGTCGCCGCCCTGCTGGGATGCTGCGCCAATGGGCCGCCGCCGCCGGCACGACAGCTGGAGCAGGTCCATGGTTGTCGGGCGGTGGTGCTGGTGTTGAGCCGGCGCAGGGGCAGCGAGAAGGCGAAGAGGGCTTTCATCTGGATGCTGGCCGGCTGCCGCCAATGGTCGTCTGACAATCGCGAGTGCAGTCCGCTGCGACTATCATTCTACGGGGTGTCGTGTCGTGTGACTTCTTGCTTGTATTTG
Source organism: Colletotrichum musicola (assembly GCA_014235935.1). Classification (NCBI taxonomy): domain Eukaryota; kingdom Fungi; phylum Ascomycota; class Sordariomycetes; order Glomerellales; family Glomerellaceae; genus Colletotrichum; species Colletotrichum musicola. The sequence goes on along the minus strand of WIGM01000284.1, from coordinate 23,092 downwards.
TTCGGAGTTTCGTTTGTAGTGACAGTAATTATGTGGATAGGCGTCGGTATGCGTCTATTGTTTCCCTCAACAGTCGGTATCGATAGTGGAGTTTCTCGTTCCAGAGGACCCAGAAAGATAGCCGGGAATCATGTCGTCAGCGGGCAATCTTTTTTGAGACTTTTTTTTTTCCTTGCTGGTCTCTCTTTTTGGCCATCGCGCCGCCTGTCGGATCGTTGGGGCGATCCCTGTCTCGGGGTCCGCTCGGAAACCACCGGGATAGAAACAGAACACTGTGAAGGTACGTAGGTCTGGCCAGGATTTTGGCCTTCACGTGTCTTCGTCAAGCCACAGCGATTGTGGCGTAAACCCCACCAAATACCAAGCTTCCCGTCAATAAGCACTACTGCACTCGACCGCGTCCGAGTCGCACCCAAGCTGCATTCATCAATTTATTACACCAACAAACCACGATCCCGCACCCTTCTTTCCACCAGCAACACCGAAAGCTCTCCTACTGTTCAAAACCCCACAGTACCAGACGAAAAGCAAACTCCGTCCCAAGCGAACCGACTTTATGCGAGAACTCAGCACGCCAGACGGAAAGAAAAGCACCATGTTCTCCGTCGCCGGACCCGTCTCCGCCTTCCACGACCGCGGCACCACGACATCCTGGGACTTCAAGCCCGTCGTACCCTCGCCACTGTCCTCGTCCCCCATCCGCGCGACGTCTCCCCTCTCCCCGATAAGCGACAACGCCGCCCGCCGGCAGACGCAGTCGTCCCCGATCCCCGCGCCCAAGTTCAAGTTCGCGTCCCGCCCGACCCGACCGAACCCCGTCGTGCGCAAGCGCGAGGACGCCCAGGAGAGCAGGCGGAAGATGTTCCTGCAGAATGTGAGGCAGCGGGCCGACGACAAGGCGTACCAGAGGCGGGACGTGGAAGGCACGGTAAGCGACGAGCGTTGCCTGTGGTTCGCGTAATTGTGCGAGAGACGCTAACGTCTGTGGTCGCGCGCAGCTTCTCAAGTCGGACTGGGACCGCGACATGAGGCAACGGTTCTACGCCAAGCAGATCGAGGGCGATGCCGTGTACTCCGAGGCGGATGTTGAGGACGCTGCGGACTTCTCGCGGGACTACACGCGGGAGATCACCGACGACATCGACGACTTGATGATTGATGACATTGCGCAGCAGGAACAGGCGGAGCTCGACGCTTTGGTGTCGTCATATGGCCAGGACTCGGGGTCGCCACAGCAGCAACAAGCATCGGCACAATCAGATCCGTATAATCTGTCCGACGATGAGGAGTACGACGCGCTGTTCATGGACCTGGTATCACAAGAAACAAATCAGGACACACAGATGGACATGTCATGAGAGTTTGGTCGATCTTGAGTGGTGCAGAATCACTTGACTTGCATAGTGGCGTTTGGCAGGGAATCATTGAAATAACGAAATACTGGGTTTGCTTTAGGCGTTATGGCGGGCTGGGCAATGGGACCCTGCGGGTGGCTCTACATCAACTGGCTTTTATCAACGGTACGGTTTCACTATGATGTGAGGGCGACAGTAGGGGAATATATGCACGGATGTCCGTGGCGAGCTTCCGATTATTGCGGATTACAACTCTCATCTGTGTTGAACGCCTCCTGTGCCGAGGGCATGTCGCCGACCAAATCCGAGGGTGGCGAACCAGCAGCTTGCATCTGTTACTGCGTGTCAGTCGCGCTCTCGCGGGTCTCGGGGATCAAGACACTACCTTTTGCATCCTGTCGACGATGTACTCTCTATCGGCCGTGTTCGAGTCCGAGTACCCCTTCTCTTCGAACTTGGCAACAATCTCCTTGACCATCACCTGTTGCTCTTCGTATCTCTTGAGGTCCTCGGCGGGTGTCTTGTCGCGGTTCTTCTCAAACCACTCGGGAAACTTGTCGTTCAGCTCCTTCATGGGCTCGTAGAGGATCTCCTTGTTGGTGAGCTGCTCCATCATGCCCATGAGCATCTTGGAGAACTCCTCCTCGTTGCCCGCACCCTCGAGGTTGCCGTCGCCCAGCTGCTTCATCATCTCAGCGAGAAAGTCTTCTGTGGACGATTCCGCTGCCGCGGCCGTAGCTTGGTCGCCAGATGCCTGCATACGTTCCATCGTCTTACGGATGGTCTCTTGAAACGATCCATCGGCGATCGGGTCCGACGCTGCAGCCTTGCTCGAGGATGAGGTTGGCCGAGGAGGCACTGGCGCTGTCGCTGAGGCCGACCCGGAGGCTTGCGCCTGAGGCTTGGAGCCTGATTCTGCCTCCTGCGCCGCGGCGCTGATCTGCTTGAAGACATCGTCAAATTGCGCTTGCATTTCCGGCTAGAAAAGGGTCAGTCAGCACTGCGCATCCAGGAACCCCGGTAGTGCGCCCAACGTACGTTCTTCTCCAGCTCTCCGATCAAGTCAGCCATGCCGGCCTGAAGCTGCTTCGCAAAGTCGTCGGAGGCGAGCATGTCCTCCAGAGACTTGTCCTCTTCTGCGTCCTCGGTCACCGTCGCTGGCCTCCCTGGGCCGGCGGCGGCGGCGGGCGCTTGTTCGGGCTTCTTGGAATCCACCTGCACCGCCGAGAAGTCGTCGAGCATATCTGTCACAGTCAGTATGACGGTCGCGTGTCGTAAGACTCCTGGGCCATGGTCGCACCATCTAGATCGTCCAAATCATCTTCGTCGGGGTCCGGTACATCCTCCATGGCCACATCTGGCTTCTTCTCTTCGACTACAGGCGCAGCTGGGGCAGCGGCCTTCACCTCGTTGGGCTTGGCCGCGCTGGCCGAGCCGCCGTCCTTCTCCATCTTCGACGTAAATCCAAAAGATCCCGGGCTAGGTAGATGAGGTTCGAAATGTGGGAGAGACAATCAAAAGGCCTGAGAGTCGCTATGTGGCCCAAAATACACTGCTCCCTTGACGACAACGCGGATGCCTTCTTAACAAAGGGAAACTGGCGAAGGTAATGCGGCGGCGATCGCCGGGGGCCTTGGGATCAACTACAGGAAAGGAGGTCGGCAGTCGACAGCAATCAAGAGCTGGGGAGCCGGACGGAGAGTCGCACGGGGCTGGGATGATCGCTTTGTACGTGCAGAAAAGGCGGACTGTCAGATGAAAGCCGAGGAATCGGGCCTGAAGCTCCTTGTCTTGCATCTGGGCAGGTCCATATGCCCCACGCCAGGTTCCCAAGCACCCCGCGCTGCCGCGCCGCCGCACCGAGCCAGTGACGTGAGGTTGCACTTCCCTGCCACCCCACTTTGGGTGTCCTGAGCTTCTGTGGAAGGTACCTCCGCCTTCGACCTTCAGCGGAATGCCAGGGAGTAAGGTGGAGGGGTGACTCAGCACTTTCCTTGAGGTACCTCGGTAGTTGTCTGGGTCACCTCCAAAGGCGCCAGGTACGTACTTGCGAGCGACCCCCGAAAATTTCCACCGCCTTCCCAACCAGAGGCGGCGCATCCAGTGAGGCAAGTGCGAGGCGGGCTATCTGGTGAATCGTGGACGCCTTGCTCTGACTGCAGACCTAAACTCAACACCAGACCACCGCGAGCCACCATCAGCCTTGTTGGTTCCTGCTTCTGCAACGACGCGCCGACGACTTCCCGGAGATCCTGTCGTCCCAACTTCCCTCCCCGAGCACCAACAAGTCTCGTCCGTATCCTTGCGCGCACGCGAGCGATCTGCCGACCTGCCGGACACGATCACCGACTACAAACACCCCACCATCGTCCCCGGAACAACGCCGTCACGATGTCGCTCTGCCAGAACAGACTGCAGGAGGAGCGGTATGGTCCTTCTCGTGGGGTTCTTGCGTCGTATTAGCTGATCCCCGTCCCAGCAAGCAGTGGCGCAAAGACCACCCCTTCGGCTTCTTCGCCAAGCCGCAGCGCACCGCTCAAGGCACCCTCGATCTGAAGGTCTGGGAGTGTGGTATCCCGGGCAAGGAGAAGACGATCTGGGAGGGCGGCCTGTTCAAGTTGACCATCACGTTTCCCGAGGGTGAGTTGCCTTGCGACGTAACAACGCACGACAGCCTGGGACGAAATGTTTGCTGACCTTCCGCACGAATAGAGTACCCTACGAAGCCTCCCAAGTGTATGTTATCCAAAATCGTAGCCAGTGTGATTAAGCTGACGAGTGTTCTGCAGGCAAATTCGTGCCTCCCCTTTTCCACCCGAACGTCTACCCTTCTGGCACCGTCTGCCTGTCGATCCTCAACGAGGAGGAGGCGTGGAAGCCTGCCATCACCGTGAAGCAAATCTTGCTCGGCATTCAGAATCTTCTCGACGACCCCAACCCCGAGTCGCCCGCGCAGGCGGAGGCGTACAGCCTCTTCAAGAAGGACAAGACGGAATACGAGAAGCGCATCAAGCGCGTCGTGCGAGAAAACCCCGCGCCTTAGCCTGTCTACACGGACGGGAGGAGGGGCGGTTTGGTTACGACACGAGATCGCAACGTCGTGCCCGAGAGGGCATGGCTTCGGCGTTTGGGCATACCACGCGGTTTGTTTCTCTGCTTTGTACGGAATGACGCTACGATATCTGGTTCAGGACGACTAGGGCCAGTGGGACAGAATTGGGAATAGCCCAGACATTTGCAGCCTTGAGAAGAGTAAAAAAGGTTTCTTCGCACACTGCCGAGAAGCTCACGTGGCTTGGTGCGTGGCCAAATACTGCTGCGGGTATCATATAACGCTCTGGGTAACGGAGCTGTGACTCTTTTTCGAGGGTGGATCACATCCACTGGTCCGTGGCGGGAGGCACAACATATAACCGTCGCCAGCCGTTGTGGGTATCTTTTTTGGAGCGGGAACAAGACGCTCCGACAGAACGAAATTCGGGAGCTGAAGGCCTCCACCACAACTTGCTTGGCAAAGGACCTGGAACCCTGGCGGCGGCGACGAGTAAGTTCGCCAGAGGTCCAAGGTCGCGGGCGAAGACGAGTCAATGAGAGCGGGCGCATTACCAAGGGGCAACGGGAAAGACACCTCTCTCCGACACGTTCGCGTTCCTGGTTTGCAGTCTACCTCCGCAAACACATCGCCCACCGCCGTTCATCCGCAGTCGGGTTGCACCCGTACCGTACCTGCACCAACATCACATTTGGCCGTCGCCGTGGCACCATTCCTGTGGGCTTCATGGGCGTCGGAGGACCACACCGACTCGCAGCTCCCGTTGGTGGACCGGGAGTGGTCGAGTTCCTTATCAGTCCGTGAGGTTATGTAATTGGGCGATGGGCGAGCTGTGAGTGGTCAGGATGCAGCATGTGGCAGAAGCCGAGATCGGCCCCAGGGGAGCAGCTGCGTTGCACTAGCGCCGCGTAGTGTATTAGATTGGCGTATCGTGCAGGCCATACCCGTACCGTACCGGTAAAGTAGGGCGTGAGACAACTGGGAGGAGATACTTTCGTGGCGGTTTGCTTGCGATGCAGGACGCATATATGTACAGCTTGTGTACGGCCTGTACAACCAACCGCCAGCAGCAACGCGAAGTACCTCGTCATCTTATCGACGCTCCGGCCATGACCGTCCGTGCCGCCATCAGGGCTCTACGGAGTACTGGCCGCCGCAGGCCACATAGGCGGGCGGGCAAGGGATGTCATTGTATCAGAAGAGTCCCTGGGGCCGTTGCGGCGAATCGATAAAACGAAAACTAAAATAAAAATAAAAATGGGTGAAGCAGAAGAAGAGTCATAATTATTTCCCGCTCCCACAACTCCCGCCCGCCACCTACCTCTCTCTCTGCTCCGTATTTATTCTCGCGGGACTACCTTTCAACCTTTTGCTTCCTGTCCTCTTCTCCCCATATACCCTCATCGCGGTACCAGCTCGAAATCCGCAAACATGTGTGGCATCTTCGCTTGTCATCGGTACGTCGTCCAGACTTTGCTGCCGAGAGAAATCATCCCGCAGCCCCTACATCGGCAGAATGGAGGGGCAATTGAGCTGCCGCCGCCCCCTCCAAAAAATTCCCAGAACCCCGCCATGATTTTCCGCGCGAACGACGCGACTGACTCTATGCGCGCAGTCATCCCGACGTCCAAAAATTCAAGCCGACGGCTCTGAAGCTGGCCAAGGCGTGAGTAGATACCTTTTCGAACTTCAATTGCATCAATTGATTTGTTTCCCGCCGTGTAGCATCCGTCACCGTGGTCCCGATTGGAGTGAGTCTTGAGTCATCGCGATACCGGCCATCGCGAGCGCACTACACACCATACAGTTGACTGACCAATTCTTCCCTCCGTGCAGGCGGAAACGTCATTGCCAACCACACGAGTATGTTCCATGCGGCTGCCACTCTTTGTTCCCACTCAATTGACCGTTTTCTGCAGTCCTCTGCCATGAGCGTCTCAGCATCGTCGGCGTCGGTTAGTAAACCCATTCCTGCCCCCAAGACTCCAGTGGCTGACCACGACCACAGAGTCCGGCGCCCAGCCCCTCACCAACGAGGACGAGAGCATCATCCTCGCCGTCAACGGTGAAATCTACAACCACCGTCTGATCCGCAAGGCCCTGAAGCACAAGTACAACTTCAAGACCGGCTCCGACTGCGAGGTCGTCATTCCTCTGGTGAGTCACCCTCGACCGCATACCCACTCCGGGCTCGCACCGTGATGGACAAGAAGGCCTAACGGTTTCCTGCAGTACGAGGAGTACGATATCGATGCCCCCAAGCACCTCGACGGTATGTTCTCGTGGGTTCTGTACGACAAGAAGAAGGACCGCACCATCGCCGCCCGCGACCCTATCGGCGTCACAACCCTGTACCAGGGCTGGTCGTCAAAAGAGCCCGGCGCCGTCTACTTCGCCTCCGAGCTGAAGTGCCTGCACTCCGTCTGCGACAAGATCGAGGCCTTCCCCCCCGGACACGTCTACGACTCGGCCACCGGCCAGACCACAAGATACTTCGAGCCCAGCTGGTGGGATCCCGCCAAGGTCCCCGACACGCCCGTCGACCTGAAGGCCATCCGCGAGACGCTTGAGAAGTCGGTGAGGAAGAGGCTCATGGCCGAGGTGCCATACGGTGTGCTCCTGTCCGGCGGTCTGGACTCCAGTCTGGTTGCCGCCATCGCCCAGAGGGAAACCCTGCGCCTGAAGAAGGCGGCCCTCGAGGCCAACGGCGGCGCGGTACCGGCGACGGAGAACCCCGAGACCGGCGAGGGCATGGTCGGTATCGACGACGAGAACCAGCTGTCGACCGTCACCTACCTGCCCCAGCTCAACTCCTTCTCCATCGGTCTCCCCGGCTCGCCCGACAACAAGGCCGCCCTCGAGGTCGCCAAGTTCCTCGGCACCAAGCACCACGTCATGACCTTCACGATCGAGGACGGCCTCAACGCCCTGTCCGACGTCATCTACCACCTCGAGACGTACGACGTCACGACCATCCGCGCCTCCACCCCCATGTACCTCCTCTCCCGCAAGATCAAGGCCATGGGCATCAAGATGGTGCTCAGTGGTGAGGGCAGTGACGAGATCTTTGGAGGTTACCTCTACTTCCACGCCGCCCCCGACAGGAAGGCGTTCCACGAGGAGACGGTCCGCCGCGTCAAAAACCTGCACCTTGCCGACTGCCTGCGTGCCAACAAGTCGACGTCGGCTTGGGGTCTTGAGGCGCGCGTGCCGTTCCTGGACAAGCAGGTGAGCAATGCCGGACCGACTTGAGATAATAAGGTATTGCTGACGACGTGATACAGTTCCTCGAGACGTGCATGAACATCGACCCCCAGGACAAGATGATCACCAAGGAGAAGATCGAGAAGTACATCCTGCGCAAGGCGTTCGACACCTCGGACGACCCCAGCGCGGAGCCGTACCTCCCGGAGAACATCCTCTGGAGACAGAAGGAGCAGTTCTCGGACGGCGTCGGATACGGGTGGATCGACGCGCTCAAGGACAACGCCGAGATCCAGGTGACGGACGAGATGATGAAGAACCCCAAGCCCGAGTGGGGCGACGACATCCCGGACACCAAGGAAGCGTACGTGACCGGCAAAATATCCCCACGATGCTATTCTGCACAGAAAGAGCAATTGCTGACCTTTATCCCTTTGCAGTTACTGGTACCGCCTGATGTTCGACGAGCACTTCCCGCCGCATTGCGCCTCGACGGTCATGCGCTGGACCCCCACCTGGTCCAAGCAAACGGACCCCAGTGGCAGGTGAGTCACACACCTACAAGAGATCCCTTCGCTCTTGACCCCTCCTCCACCCCACCGATCTCAAGCGGTCGCTGACCCGTTGCATGACAGAGCCATTTCCGTCCACCAGCAAAAGTACAACGACGCATAAAAGGGGCAATTAAGGCCGGAAGGAGGAAGTACCTGTATCCTAGCAATTTATGTCAATGCGGGCGGGTTAAGGTAGATGGCGTCCTGGGTTCGGTTAGGTACAGAGCTCAACAAGATTTCTAGAGGATCTTGAAGAACAAAAAAAATTATGGATGCAGCCAATGGTCATTGGTTGTGGTTTGAAGATGTGAGGTTTTTCGTGGCTCCATCCAAGGATTGACGTGTCCCGGTTCCAGTGGATGAGTTGCCAGGCCCCAGGCCGTTTGTCTGCCCTGTTCGTCACGGGTTTGTGTTGTTTTTCTGTGGATTCGAGACGAGGTATCCTGGCGCCTTCCCCAAGTTCTGAAGTCTCCAGGCACAGGGCAAGGAGCAGGAGCCACTTGTGTCTTGCCTGCCTGCTTCATGTTGCGACAGGAGGGCCTTGGATTCAGAGCGGATGATTGGTCGGGGCTTCCCGTAGTGAGTCGGGGAGATCCATTACAGCCGCGGTGATGAGACCTCTGAAGAAAGAAAGGGCGGTACTGGTAGCAGGAACAGCATCAGGTTGTTGGCGGTGCGGTGAATTGGAATGTAAGAGTCGGAGGTCTTAGAAGTAAGAAAATTGACTGTGGTGATGTCTTAGTCGGCTCTTTCTTTATTTAAACAAGATGGAAATAGGAAGGAAGTCTTCTGCTTTACCTGCCACCCACAACTCAATTCCTCCCTCAGTACGAATACTTTCTCTATTACCTACCTAGGTACTCTGCATCATCGCCAAAACACATCTTCGTCGCGTTCCATACTTGCTCAGAACACAACCAATCGAACATCTTCAACAACTCGTCGCATTAAGCAGCATCCATCCCCCAAATACCCCGGCTACTGCTACCTTGCTCTACGAACCGGCCCATCTGAGCTCGTCGCAATCCCCCAACAAACCAATAACACATCCCCCACGTGGTGCCAAAAGCGTGCTAGCGCGACCCCGTCACCACCAAGCTCCTCCGGACCGAATTAAGCCGGGAATCCCCGTCAACCAATTGATGCAACCAAAACATTTTCTCGAACAGCTCCGCCCCCAGCAGTAGGCCATCTCCTGAAAGGACACTTGCATCCCGCCTTTTCGCCGTTGCACCTCAGCTTCTTTTTTCGCGCTTTACCCATTACCCATCTCTATTCTCCCAACCCAGAAGTCCTACCTTCAAAAAAATCAGTAATCATGTCTGTTCCTAACTTCGGAGACATCGCCAAGTCGGCCAACGACGTACGTGCTTTTCCCCTCGGTGCTCCTCTCTGCACCCGGAATCGGGTATTCGCGGGCGCCAGGCGGGAGAAAAAACAGAGGAGCTTCGTGACTCTTTGTTCCTGACCTCGGGCCCTGCGCGACGAGAAATCACTCAGCTGACATTGGCTTCCAACAGCTCCTCAACAAGGACTTCTACCACCTCTCTGCCACCACCTTCGAGCTCAAGAGCAACACCCCCAACAATGTTGCCTTCAAGGTCACCGGCAAGACCTCCCACGAGAAGAGCACCAACGGAGCTGTAAGTCGCGCCATTTCCCACCTGCGCCGCACGATCCCCTGGATCATACAGCGCACCGCCAAGCCTCGCGTCAGCGGCTAACCATCTCTCCCCCATTCAGATTGAGGGCAAATACTCCGACAAGGCTACCGGTACAAAATCCACCCGCCGTCGTCCTCCACCGCGCTTTAGTCTCAGTTTGGGTCGAATACACGGACGTCCTTACGGCAGTCCGGTCTCATTCTCAGCAAGCGTTCAACCCGGATTCGCACAGTTACTAATGTTATACACTCGTACAGGCCTGACTCTTACCCAGACGTGGAACACCGCCGCCGCCCTTGACACCAAGGTCGAGCTCGCCGACAGCCTCGCCAAGGGCCTCAAGGCCGAGGGTGTCTTCTCTTTCCTCCCCTCTGCCACCTCCGAGAAGCCCGCCAACAAGGGCGCCAAGTTCAACCTCACCTTCAAGCAGAGCAACTTCCACAGCCGTGCCTTCTTCGACCTCCTGAAGGGCCCCACCGCCAACATCGATGCCGTCGTTGGCCACGAGGGCTTCCTGGCTGGTGCCTCCGCCGGCTACGACGTCAACAAGGCCTCCGTCACCGGCTACGCCGCTGCCGTCGGCTACCAGGCCCCCTCCTACTCCGCTGCCATCACTGCCAGCGACAACCTGAGCGTCTTCGCTGCTTCTTACTACCACAAGGTCAACAGCCAGGTTGAGGCTGGTGCCAAGGCCACCTGGAACTCCAAGGCCGGCAACAACGTCGGCCTCGAGGTTGCCAGCAAGTACCGCATCGACCCCGTCTCCTTCGCCAAGGTTCGTCTTTCCCGTTGCCTCGTGCTTGCGATCGTGTCTAACCAAAGTTCCACGCACAGTTCAAGGTCAACAACAACGGTGTTGCTGCCCTTGCCTACAACGTCCTCCTCCGCGAGGGTGTTACCCTGGGTCTTGGTGCCTCCTTTGATACCCAGAAGCTCGACCAGGCTACCCACAAGCTCGGCGCCAGCTTCACCTTCGAGGGCTAAGCCGTTTCTTCTTCACGTGTACTCTAACGGGGAAATTTTACGCGAATTTTTTGTCCGGCCGCATTTTATTCGGGAGGCTCCTGTCTAGTGTAGATTAGGTCGGGGAGTAATAGAGTCTGATCGACCGGGGCAAGGCAGCAGTGTGCAGTGATGTCGTGAGAAGATAGCAAGCTTCGCAACATTTGCTTCTATGTGATGTGTATTTCTACAATTCTTTGGTCGTTCTCTATGATTTCGCCTTTTTCCTCCGCGGCCCGACGAAAATCATGTACGGGATCCAGAAGGAGGCGAACAAGATGCCGGTGACGACCAGGAACGCGCCGACGGACGTCTCCTGGGGCCCGTTGGGCACGACGTGGCCCATGATCCGGGTCTGCCGCCGCGAGTCCTGCCTCTCCTGCGACTTGGTGTGCGCCTGCTTGTCAAAGTGCCGCACGTCGGCGTGCCGGGCGTGCGCGTAGGGGTCCTGGCCGAAGCCCATGCCGGGCCTCTCTGCCTGCTGCGCGTCGCCCGTGCTCGACCCGGACGCCGTCTCGTGCGCCTCGCGCCGCTTCGCGGAGTGCTCGCCCCAGCCGCCCGAGCGGTAGAAGCTGGGCGGCGGGCCGCGGAAGGTTGTGCGCCGGCGGGAGAGGCCTGAGGCCGGGCGGCCGCCTGCGGGACCTGTGCTGTGGTACGAACCGCTGGGGCTGCGCCTGTGGGAGTGGTGCTGGGAGTGTGTTCGGTCGTAGGCTGCGCGCTTTGCGGGGGTGCCGAGGACAGAGTAGGCTTCTGCTATCGCGTGGAAGCGGCGGGGCGCGGAGGGGTCGTCTGGGTTGTGGTCTGGGTGGTGGGCTTTCGAGAGGGCGTAGAAGGATCTGGAGGGTTAGCATTGCGCGAGGACGGGGGCGTTTAGTGGAAGAAGTAAGTACTTTTTGATTTCCGAGGGAGAGGCATTGGGGGAGACTTTCAGCGTCTCGTAGTGGTTTGCTCCCGCTTCATCTCGCCTTGCGCCTGTGGTCGTGAACGCGCGACGGGGCGCTGATGTCAGTCGGTGCCGTTGCGCTGCTGCGGGAGGGATCGGGGTCGCGCCGGAGCGGAGGGGACGGGCCGCTGCGGGTTGGAGCCGGCGGAGGAGCATGCCTCATTCTTTGGCGGGGGTCGCATTCAAGGTCCAATTGAGGGTTTGCGCATTGACGAAATGGTGTAGAGGAGCTGAAGAGACGGGAGTGAGAGTGGCTTAGGGAAGGGGGGAAACTGAGGGTTGTAGGTTGGAAGGGGACAGAGGCGCTTGTCAGTCGTCACTCGCGTGCCCGTTTCTGCCACTAGTGACGAAATGGATGGCTTCGGTGGTCGGTTGGTTATCGGAGCTTGCTGGGGCGAGCTTTCTTGAAAGGTGTATGCATTTAACGCGATGTTTGGATGCATAAATTGTCTATCGGGGGTGGGTGTACTCGGTGGTCTCATTTCAACCACTGCTAACTGGGAGCGATGTTAACTTTGATTGTATCAATCAATACCCGACACTTTGTGAAATATACTCATATCACTCATTAATAGCTAACCATGTTCTACTTTTATAAAAGGTCGTATCTCGTTAAATTATCCACAGTCATCCCAAGTCCCATGCGACGCTCCCTCGCCGGGGCGTTTCTAAGGTTCCCTCACTCAACCTGCTTCTCTCTCATTCGCAACTGAACCTCAAAGTCCTGGTTGTACGCGATGCCTCCGTCAACGACGAATTTTCCATCCCTCTTGACTTCAAAGTCGAACCGGCGGAGGATCTAGTGTCTATCGTCAGCAACAGTCCTCACAGTTTCATCTCGCAAAGCTTGACTCACCTCGGGAACCAACTTGTACATCTCCATGGTCGCCACGTCCTTCCCCAGACACACCCTCGGCCCAATCCCAAACACGAACATGCAAGCCTCCATCTCGCTGATCCGCTCTTTGGAGTTCCCCTCGCCCTCGAGCCAGCGCTCCGGGCGGAAGGCCTCCGGCTCGGGCCCGTAGAGCCGCGGGTCGCGCTGCACGACGTACGCGTGGCTGGTCACCTCTGCGCCGGCGGGGACCCAGGTGCCGTCGATGATTTTACCCCCGCCGCTCCCGCCGCCGTCTTTTGGAGACAAGGTCACGGCTGGCGCCACCCGCGCGAAGAGGTTCGTGGCGGGCGGGTGCAGGCGCAGGGATTCTTTGAGGCATGCTGTGATGAAGGGGAGGCGTGCGCGGGTTTCTTCGAATTGCACCGCTGATGGTGTTAGTTTGCCCGCCGCGTCGGCGGAAGCAAGTTCTGCCCGGGCCCGGGCGAGCGCGGACGGGTGGGTGAGGAGGAAGCGGAGGGTGCTGCCTAGGGCTGTCCCCGTCGTGTCGGCGCCGGCTTGGATTAGGAGGGTTATGTGGGCGCGCTTTTCAACCGGGGTTAGGGGCTCGCCGTCCATGCGTGCCTCAAGGCACCTATTTCTCGCTCGTTAGGCTGTTTGGATAATCTCTAGGCACCGAGACACGGAAGAGAGACTAACAGCTGGAGGTAGTCCGGCTTCTCCTGCGCAAACCCCTCGTCCCGGATCCTCCGCTCGCGGCCCGAGACCTCGCGGTCGGCCTGGGCCATGAGGTACCCCATCCCGACGTCGTCGCTGGTCGACGGCAGGAGGTACCGGCAGCCCCAGGAGGTCTTGAGGACGACGTCGCGAAGGAAGCGGAAGCGCCCCGCGAAGCCAAAGAAGGTGAGCCCCTTGCGCCAGCTCTCGAGCATGTTGCGCTCGTCGCGGCTGTTGGTCACGAAGCCCCAGGGCTCGGTGAAGCAGACCAGGGTCATGATGTCTGCGGCGAACTCGCTGTTGGGGGGAGGTTAGTGTGATGTAGATTCGGTTTGAGGGGGAAGGGGGAAGATGGGTGGACGTACGCTACTTTGTCGGAGAGGATGACGGGCTCGTTGCGCGCTGCGAACTCGGACATGCGCTGGACGAAGAGCTTGATGTGCTCGTCGATGCGGGGTTCCCAGTTGTTCTTGAGGCCGCCGATGGTCCACTTCAGACAGGGAAACCAGGAGTCAGTCCTCTCGATCGCTTAAACGAGAGTGCCAAAGAAGGGGACTTCCTACCGCGGGACCGGCGAGGGCTTTCCTCAGGGCCTTATGGACGTTGCCGTCGAGGGTGCTGAAGAGCTGCGGCGGCCCGAGAGCGCCGGACCCGTAGAAGGGCGACTTGTTGTTGCATTTTGGGTCCCAGTAGATGTCTTTCAAGGCCTCGGGCTGGGGGAAGAAGAGAAGCGTGGGGGCTATGCGGATAGGCTTGTCGGCTTGAGCAGACTCGTCAGTGAAAATGCTTGACCACGGCGTTCTCGAGAGCAAGAGGAGACAAGAAAGGGTACGAGAGAATGAGACAAAAGGGGGGCGAGAGCGAGACGTCTCGATACTGACTTCCATAACGCTTCGCCAGCGACAGCAGCCACTCGTGCTCGAACCGGAGGATGGAGACCAAAGCCGAGACTATCGAGAAGGAGGCTGCGTACCACGGACCGTGGAACCCTGAGAGCGGGTGCAGGTAGAGGTTGTAGACGATGCGGAGAGCGAGGGCCGAGAAGACTGCGAAGACTGCGAGGAGAGCTAGCGAGCTCGCTGAGAGCTCTGTGAGGGCCGAAAAGGCCATGTTGGGGATCCTGCTGCTGCGTGTATAGCAGTGGTACGGGGTATTAATCGCACTCAAGTCGAGTAGCAGACGCTGTCGCAGTATTTGAGAGGAAAGATATCGAGGACAGGTGGGCTATAGGCAAGTCGAGGTCTCACTAACACGGCAGGAAGAACAGTCACGTCGAGCGTTCCCGTATTGAAGCGCTGGAGGACCGACTTATAAGTCAGTCTAGAGGGACCCGAGCGACTCTCATCAGCTCCCAGAATGGATAAACTCTCCCGCGCCCAAGCAGCGAGGACCTACCCTTTTCGACCACTCTTCCCAAATCATCACCATTCTCGGTTCCCAGAGTATCATCGACCCGTCGGGCTTCTCATCCCAAATGCGTGAGGTGCTCGGCGTCGTAACACCCCCCACTCGCCGAGCCGGGCAGTTGCATGCTGCAATGCTGCGTCTCTTGCAGGAACGCGACCAATGGGCCGCTCACTTCCCCGCCCTTCCAAGCGAGACAACATGACATTCGCAGCGACGATCTTGTGTTGTCGTGCCGCGCTCGTTGTCGCCTGGCTGGGCTGGAGGGTTGGTGGTATTTTGCCTCTGCGGGAGACGTGCGGAGGAAGCTTCTGGTTTCTAGTGCTTACGCTGTTCCCGATGCAAGACATTGTGTACGGAGAAGACTTGAATGGCGGCCTCGAGTCCCTTATTCGGTGTTGGTTAACCCTTCCTAGTAGAAATATCTGCTATAGGGAGGCAGTGATGAACGACAGCAAGAATAATAGCAATGACCAAAGCGACGGGCGATAGCAACGACAGTGGTAGATAACAATAGAAGCGGCAATGGATGACAGCAGCAGTGAGGACCACAGGAATAGTAGCAATATCATAGCAGCGATAGGAGTAGTAGTAAGGTAGAAAATCCATCTAATCATAGTTAACTGGCACCGAGTAGAGGACAGTAGGTCGCCGATAAGGCGCCTTGGTGTGCTAGCTTGTCTGCGAGTTGATCACTGAGAGGCCGCGTCTAATTGGGTCCATCTCGTCATTCACCCATGTGTGATGGCCGTGGCAGTGGCTCCAGGTTGTGTCATTGTCCGAGCCTTGGCGTTGGTGTGTTATGCAAGCTTGCGGGACGGGCCTGGCCAGTCAAGTCGGGGTGTTGTCGTGAGATATTCAGGCTGTTCTCATTGGACTAGTTTGATCCGAAGCTCGGATGCGTGGTTAGTGCTCGAGTGAGAGAGGATCTACACGTGAATGGGAGCAAAGAGGCAGGTCAGACACTTAGTAAGCTGCCTAGGGTCGGAAACATTTTGTCGACTTTTAGTTTCGGGATATCATATCACCCCAGGCACGACTAAATGGAGCTCTTCCCTTGACTTGGTTCTTTTCCTTCCCTCAATTGATTCCTCAACTACTGAAATTGTGGTTGAACTAGACTGGACCTGGACCAACACGTTTTCATCCAGCGAACAACCATCACCATGAACTCCATTCCATCCAAAACTCTCCAGATATCACCTGCAATTTCTTACAAATACTACTGCTCAAGCGCAAAAAGCCCCGACAGCCCGACATTTCTCTTCCTTCACGGCTTCCCCTCCAGCGCCGCCGACTTCCGTCCGCAGCTCGAGCACCTCGCTGGGCGGGGCTATGGCGTCCTCGTCCCTGACCTCCTCGGCTACGGCGGAACCTCGAAGCCGGCGGACCACCGGGAGTACATCTGGCGTTCGATGAGTAACCACATCGCCGCCATCCTCGATGCGGAAGGGGTCGAGAAGGCTGTGGGCGTCGGACACGATCTCGGGTCGTGGTTTCTGAGCCGGCTGTGCCACTTCCATCAGTCGCGCTTCTCGGGCCTGGTCTTTCTTGATGTTGGATATGCCGCGCCGGGGACAATGTTCGACGTCGAGGCGATCAACCGCCTGACGAAAGAGGCGACGGGGGAGGAGATGTTTCGGTACTGGGATTTTTTCACGGACGATGAGGGTGTGGCGATGATGGACCGTCAAGTTGGGAGCGTCGTCTCGCTGCTGCATGCGTCGCCGGGGGTGATGGCGGCGAACATGGGGCCGAGGGGCCAGACCCGAGAGTGGGTCTCCGCGCGACGGATCGCGGAGACGCATTCCT
Organism: Colletotrichum musicola; assembly: GCA_014235935.1. Taxonomy (NCBI): domain Eukaryota; kingdom Fungi; phylum Ascomycota; class Sordariomycetes; order Glomerellales; family Glomerellaceae; genus Colletotrichum; species Colletotrichum musicola. The sequence goes on along the minus strand of WIGM01000284.1, from coordinate 6,550 downwards.
TCGGCGGTGGGGACGCCTGGGGGTATGAGTACTTCCGGGAGAAGGTGGCTATGTTCCAGGAAGGCGGGTGGACGGGCCCGACGAATTGGTACAAAGCGCTGAGAGAGAATCTGTCGTTCGAGGACGAGAAGAATATGGAGCGCGAGATCGGGGTGCCGGTGATGGCGGTGGGCTGCGGCCGGGACAAGATGACGAACGCCGGGTTCCAGGACCAGATGACACGGCCGTGGGCCAAGGCTAGGTACCGCTTCGAAGTGCTTGATACTGGGCACTGGGTCATGCTTGAGGACCCTGAGGGAACCAGCAGGCTGTTGGAAGAGTTTGTGGGCACCATCGCCAGACGTTGACTACCTAGGTAGATCGTTTGTTGTGGTGGCAAGTTGAGTTGCGTTATGCTTGATGCCGTGCCCACAGAATGTGAAGATTGTTGATGTAGCCCGGCGAGGAAAGCTACGAAGCATCCTCGTCATCCCAATGCTCCCAGGGTCGTTGCTATCGCGCCTCCTCTTTTCGGAGATGGTCCCTCGTCGCCATCAGTGCCTTGCCCAGCCGATTCTCCTCCCAGTGCTTCCGCTGGGTCATGGCATGCTTTGCGGTGTATCCGATGCCCCACACGCGGTCGCGCCTGGCGTTGCAACCTCACATAGCAACTGATTGTCTGTCTTCAGAAGGTTCCGTTCCTGATGGGGGTTTCAGTGAGGACAGCCTACACTAATCTTCCACGGGGGATGTTCTCTTAATGGGGCTTGACATTAACACATTCCAAGGGTACTAACAGGTTGCCGCAGACCAACAGCCGCACATGGGGTCCCCGGCATTAGACACAAGTCTTCTAGAAGGCATACGACATTGATCTTGGCGATGAGACAACTTCAGAATCTGGGCAGGGGTACTCGCTGATCGGAGAGGCATATGTGCGTGGCTTGAGAGGCGGAGAACTAATGCTGGTCGACGAATGGCATGGACCAAACCACCGATTCGGTGAGAGGGGATACGTGCGTAAAGGTGAGAGGTGTACAGATGCACACAATTACACCAAGAACGATCAAATTTAGCGTCATTTTGCACAAACTGCCACAAAAGCCTCTTGGCAGTGCCAGGCATGCAAGCAAGGCGGCCAGGGAGGCCGCCGACAATAGGTAGTAGAGCCGCGTGCCACCGCCGCCTTCGCTCAGCTTCGCCCATCAGCCAAGCGTGCTCTGCTTATTGAGACATACAACGGAACGCTGCAGGCGGAGGCGCCGTAAACCCAGTGATTGTTACACCAGAAAAAGGACAGATATAAAATCTATACTGCTATCCTCCACACACAGAGTCAGCACCAGTCGACTCAACCGCTTTTGAGAAAGATCCGTCTCGCCAAGCCGCTGGGCCTCTTACGACGTTCATGCCACACAGTAAAGATGCACAACTCGCGGTTCTCGTATCCGATCTCCAAGCCGTATCCTTTTAGGTGGTTCACGCCTGTCGCCTTTCTGGGTGGTCTCATTCTGGTCGTCTTGCTCTCATTGCTCAACCTGAGTGCAAACGGTTACTACCTGAAAACTGTATACACGTCCGACCCGAACGGCACTGAAGCCTATGCGAATGCGCAGTATGTCAGCATAAAAAACTCTACCCAATCAAGCCCAGGCTAATATCACTTTAAAGATGGTTCAGAAGGCGTCCATTCAACTGGCAGGATGATGTGCAGGCAGAATGCCAACCGCATCTATTATCCGTTGGAGATTCCTTTTTTTCTTCAAACCTTGGCTTCCGATACACTATCAAAGTGATTAAGGATCCGGCGAAAAGCTCATTATCGACGGTCGGTTACAAGAACAATACCCTCGAAGACTGTATACCAGGGGAAATAGAGCTTCAGATGAGAAAGTCAGATACTGCGGCCCCACCTGCACCTGCAAGGTGGCTATCATGGATAGATTCGACAATACTGGTGACTTTGAATTGTACCATTGCAACTGATAACGGCCCGATAACGATAACACTCACAACTGACTACAGTGGCTCAGGCGAGCAAGTTTACAACTATGTTGTTGAGGACAATTACAAGACACATGCGAGCGTTTGGTGGGGAACCCGATTACTAAATGCCTATTGGAACGGGGTGCTGTCTACGGCATCCCACATGACGCAGTTGAGAGACGGAAAGAGATATGCCATCCGTGCTCATATCTCTTATACAGCAAACCCATTGGAAAAAGAGTAAGTTTGAATTGTTCGTGATTTGACTCATGGTAGCTAACTTTGACGAAGCATTCAGGTCGACACTTTTTTCAACGTGTACTGGTGGACGGGCAACGACGACAGCTCAGGGCCCAATAAACACGACATGGAAGATGACGAGGGTTACAATGATTATAACTCCAAGGTAATGAACGGCATCTAATATTTTTTTGGTCAACTTCTCCTCGTAATGGAACTCTGTAACTAATATTATATTCAATAGCATTACGTCTCGCCATCGTTAACAGAGGGACTTCACTGCGCCAAGATCCTATATTCTCTTCTATCCTTGGATCTTGGTAGCTGCCAGTCACCGAGTCTTCTACTTGATGATAATGGTCTGCAGTACGCAATTATAGCACCAAACGATTCGAACCGAACACCTGGTAACCTCTTGAACAAATCGGCTCCTCACCAAGACGGATGGGACCGTTTTAACCATATTCCCAGCCCTCTGTCTAATGGCAAAGACGCGGCTCTCAAAGACTCCTACAGTCAGTTCCAGCCTCTTATGGGACCCTTGGGTTGCACCAATGCGACCATTATTACTCAATATCTCTGCTCTGTTCCTCAGCAAAAAAGCTGGGGAGTATTGCTGTTCTCAATCTTACTTGCGAACTTGGTCTTTCTCCAAGCCGCTTGGAAGATTTTGACATTGACTGCCGATGCGTTGGTAAAGAGGAGTGATCCGGAAGCAATGTCCTGCCCAGGGCATCGAGCTCAGAGCGACTCCTATCAGCTACTAGACGGCCCCAGTACATCTCATCGCGGGTTTGAACAGATTCTAGGTCTGAGCAAGAAGATTTCGACCTTTTAGGATGGGACCTCCATACACACGAACAGGTTCCATACAGGATTAGCAGGCCTTTGGAAGTCTTCATTTTGGCTTGCTTGTGTAGTTATAGAAATCAGTAATTTATAATTGGAAGAGTTTGAGTTATAAAGATGTTGGGGTGTGTCGGGCTTTTGTATTAATTGTTGAAAATTGATTCTATTTCTGTTCTCGAGATGTTTTTACTGATTCTGAGTCCTACGAAGAGCTAGCTATCAGTGCCAGCGCGTGGAATAACATGCCTGGCTCAACTCTCTTAACCTACTCATCCTGCTCACCCTGTTTACCGTTCACGCACTTCAGGCTCACCTCAGACACTTTTGTCGTGCATTGACGCAGCCATTTGAAGGTCAGCCGCTGGGTGAGGCGACTGAACTTGAGCAGTAGAGTGAGCTGCCTCCACGATAGCGCTCTTCATCTCGTCCCAGCCCTCCACTGTGAATACGACTGTCCCCTTCCCAAGCCGCTTTTGGTCCATGGGGCTGTCCGTTGCAAGCACGCGAGCCTGTTGGTCTGTATCGTGTAACCGTGCAGCTTTGCAGTATATCATGAACTGTTCTGTGCAGTTGAAAGTAATCAACCCTGAAGGATCTCGTACACGAGGTGTTCAATAAGATTGAAAATTTCCTCTTTGCCGACAGAGAAGCTGGATTTATATCACTGACAAAATTCTTCCCATTGAGCGTCGGGCAGGCATATAGAAGAACAATGGGTTGTCCTTGTCGTCGTCCTGCGGTTTTTCGGGAGGACCTGGGCGCGGAGGAGTCATGGTGAGTTGGCCTGTATGGTTTTGAACTCTGATGCCGTGGAAGCCGTGGTTTGGTTAGAAGAGATTGTCAACGGTGAGATGTACTTAGGTAAATGGGCTCGAGAACAATTATTGCCGTCAGCTACTAAATGAACGGTTATTAATATAATTCGGTGAGAAAATGACATATACCTATCATCTCCAGGCTTCAAGAAATCTTACTAAAGTATAAGTACTGCTGAATCTGGCCTCGCGATTCGACCTGGTGCTAATGCATGTCAAAGTGAAATTGAGGTATACAGATAGCACAGCCTTCACCCTGCCGACGGCGAGAATCCCACGAACGTGTCCCTCTCTTCGAGTCGGTATCACTATCTTTATCCTGTCCGACCGTGTATAGATGTCTTGCAGGATACACTGCCACCTCAGGTGCTTGGCCAGCGGGAGTTGCGTCTTGGCGGCTCTGTCTGGCTGATGACATATGCAAGCCATTCGCCAGTCGTAGCCTGCTTTACAGTGAGACGCGGATGCCTGTTGGTTCCGTGCGCATCGTAGTCGGTGTGATTGGGGATCTAATGAGGAAGGCATCAATAGATTCATTGCAGCCTGCTTCGAAGTTGCATCCATCCAAGTACGACGTTCAGGTGACTGATTATTTGAGATAAGCATCTCTCCAGGTAAGTGACAACCAGCTTGTGAACCAACCAACTCACAGCGGCACATGCATGATAAATGGAGCGGGGTAAAAGAGTCTTTGGCCTGAAGAATGTGCGTGTGGCTAAAAGTCCAGAGAAATGAAGTCGAGTCCGTCATCCAAAATGATCTGGACGTACCCCAGATGTTTTTGACATAACAGGAACTGCTTTTTCGGGCACTTGCACTCTTGAACTCATCATCTTGCGCAGAATCGTTCTATTTTCGATGCAAATTAAGCAACTGTTGCCTTGCTAATCGATGGCTGCCACCATGGCGCTGCCCATCAGGCACCCAGAGCCCAGGCTTTCCGATCAGATACTCAAAGCGTTCGTCAAGAGTGCTTTCGACAATAGACAGCCCGATTTCTTACCAGACGGCGTCTTGGACCAACTAGTCAAGAAGAGGGTCATTCAGAGAAAGTTCTTGCGGCGGTCCACCCGACTCGGCCTCGCTCATATCCAGGACTTGTTGGACTTCGTTCTCACCAGAGCCAAGAAGATTTTCGCCATCTCTGTCATGTCTAATCTCAGTGGACAGGATCTCCAGGATGCTATACGACTTCTGAAGGAGGCAGAGTTTTCAGACGAAAGCCTTCCCATCAGCGAAGAATACTTTCGCAGCAAGACGGGCGTTCCTTCTATCATTCCAGGTAGTGGGGAGAGCAGCCCGGCGAAACTTGGCAGTGGGAACGACAATAACAGTGGTGATGACGATGGCCACTGTGTGGCTCCAGATGAACCTGTAGAGCTCCAAGACTTATGGACGAACCCCAGGATCAACGAATTCTGTACCAAGCAGTGGTCATTCTTGGTCCCTGTCTTCTCACTCGCCAACCACAACCACAATTTGGCAGAATTTTCGATTCTTCCGTTCACGAGAAGGTATCCCCATACCGATAGCGGCGCATTCGGTCAAACCAAATATGAGATTCACGACTCTCATCTCGTCTCTGTCACCACGGTTCGTTATCTTCCTGTTTATTTGAATCCGTATCTCATCAATGCCTGGCGCTAATCTATCTTTAAGTCAATGCCTCCCTCCTCCAATGTTGTGGCCATCCAGGTAATCCGAGCCAAATCCCAGAAAGACCGTAGGGTGATGATCGATAGCTGGGAGAGAAGGTGTGGTGTGCTTCAGCAGATGAACCGTCTCAATCAGCCCCTCATCGTTCGATTTCTGACGGCATTCCGACGCGGCACCCCTGGAGCAGAGGAGCATTATATCATGCTCGAATGGGCTGACGGCGGAAATCTGAGAGACTTCTGGAAAAACATGAACCGGCCTGCCCTCACCCTCGAGCTTGTGAGGGATTCAATTCGTCAGATACTGGGCCTCGCCAATGCCATTTGTAAGGCTCACTATCCTGAGACCGGACCGAACTTTCGCCACGGTGACTTGAAGCCGGAGAACATTCTCTGGTTCAAAGAAAAAAGCGGTAGAGGAATCGGCACATTCAAGATTGGCGACTGGGGACTGGCGAAGCAGCACTTCATTGTCACGGAACTACGCAGCAACAACATCTCCATGGAGTGGTCGACTCGAAAATACGAGCCCCCTGAGGAGACGCTGGGGCATGGTATTGCCCTCACAGTACCCGATAAGTGGGGAAACATTCCCAAGAAGAGATCTCGGCTTTACGACATCTGGGCCATGGGATGCATTACCTTGGAGTTCCTCATCTGGCTCATGTATGGCCACCGGGAATTAGAAAGATTCAATCAAAGTCTTAGGAGCGACAGCGATCCACGATTCTACCAGGTCAGACAGAATAGTAGCGGTCAATTGGAGGCTCATCTCCATGAGTCTGTTACCAGATGGATCGAACACATGGGGCAAGATCCCATCTGCCAAACTGGGACTACTGCCCTTGGTAATCTTCTCGAGGTAATTCAGACACGCCTTCTGGTGGTGAAGCTACCAGAGAGACTGGCCACATCGATAGACCTATCATCTTAGAGCACGCAACTACGACCAGCGGTGCTTTTAAAGCAACCAACTCAACTTTGACCCTCGACTTGCTTACTTGGCATGGCTCTTCCGCCATACTT
>WIGM01000283.1:0-51663 GCA_014235935.1 Colletotrichum musicola | reverse complement strand
GAAGAGGCCTCAGGTTGTGCACAAGGGGTCTCACGATAGCTCCGCCTTGCAGCTGCCCACGCCTTAAAGCTGCAGCTATACATATTGATGCGGGGGCTTGGAGACATGAAAGCCTTTTGGCTGGTAGAAAACATTTGTCATAAGAATAAGAGGCTTGGAGAACGAAGGGAATCGGAACGGATGGCACGGGGGGTTGACATTACAGCAAGCGGCACAATTGGGTTTTACCTGGTAGATTATTGACAATGGGACGAACTTCTCGTTAAATCTACTGCAATAACTGCCTTCGTTCAGGACAACAGTGATGTTAAACTTCCTTGACATCAACAACTGTTTACTTTAGGCACGGACGGCAGTTGTGAAACGCTCCAGAGTAAAGCTTGAGGGGTTAGAAAGTTGAAAAGAGCTCACCGAAAAGCTATCCTGCGACGTTTCAAGCTAATAATAGTCTTTGGAATACATGCTTTAAATCAAACTGTGCTTGATAATGGGGTTGAGTATGGAGCATATGTAATCGGAAGAGTAAGCATGAACTCACTCCACAGCCATTGACAAGTGATCTATGGGAGATTCGAACAACACGGTCTCTTGCCAATTACTTTCCACGAATTAGACTTATCAATACAGAAATTATCCACGTGTGTCTTTATATTCGGCGGGATGTCCTTGGCTAATTATCACAAGTATGGTGCTGTTAACCGGGCATCATCCGTTAAAATGCATCAGGGTTTTGGTCTCAAAGTGAAGGCGCACCACTTCCATCAAGTGTCCGTGACGAGACAATGTTTTTTTACATTCTCACATAATACCTATTCAAGTAAGAAACGACTCCCCAAGGATCATGGCATTTCTACTCCCCTACGGCGTCTCCGTTGGACAGCTCTGTGGTGGGTACATCACATCTCCACAGCCCGCTGGGCCTCGAAGATGATCGGCGGACATAGCTCAGTTGGGAGAGCGTCAGACTGAAGTATGGGTCTCACGACCCATTGAAAACTTCAATCACTCAATCTGAAGGTCGTGTGTTCAATCCACACTGGCCGCATCTTGACTTTTTGCCACTGTCGAAGATGGGACAGATTTGTTGCCCGCCATCAATCAGCCAGCAGGAAGCAGCGAGCAGCCGTTGTTGCTTAAACCAACCAACTTTTGTTCTCCTGTGATAGTCTTCGTTGGCCTGACCAAGATCGACTATTCGTTGCCATCGTGCAGCCAGCCAGCACTACGCGAGATAAACCTATCTCTTTCTTACTTACAGTGCACCACCGACAGAATGAGAGAGAACATTATGACCAATGGCTTCTTCTCCGTACTTGGGACTAATTCATAGTTTCGTGCTACCACGCAAGACCAACCACCCGCCGCGTCGATCTGCGCCACGCGCTGCCGCGCGAACACATGTCTCACTCCAACGATGCACTAGGGAGGGATAATCAAATGGCGATCCCTCAAAACCTTGGCGAATGGTTCTGGTTCACTTTGCCGTGACAAACGTCAGTGGCAGAGAGCACATGCCTTGCCCAATTGACTTCTCCTCTCTCATCCTAATTTCTGTGCAGTTAAAGCAGCCTGACGTGACTAGACTACGTGTAACCGACCTAAGGCAGAGTTCTCGCCCAGAAGAAGACGGCCTCTGCCCAAGGGAGAGGGGAAATAGGTTGAGGTGGCATCGTAAACGTCGTGCACATGTCCAACCGCAGGGTGCAGTGCGGGCATGTCTGACACGCCGAGACATGGCGGCCCCGAAAGCATGAAAACGAGGTGAGATGTGCACGTTAAGACCAATTACAACGGCCCTGTATAGCATTACGGGCCGTCGCGTCTGCGAGATGCTGTGAGCCGGTGAGACAAACAACAGCCCGTTCAAGACAGTTGACGCGAGGGTGTATCGGCGAGGATTCCGAGTATCGAGCGTTCCTCGGCGGCAGGGCGTCCGTCCGACGTCTATGTGTTGTCCTTTTAACTCGACAGCTCGACGTGTGCCCTTTTCTCTCTCCCTCTTCTCCCTCTTCCGCAGAATATTCTGATTCTCCTCACAACTACATACAACCTGATCAACACGTACGACACGCAGCAGCAATGGCGTCGCCAACACCGATACCCCGACCCCCGCATGTGCCCATCCTGGGCAACATCCGCAACGTCGACCAGAAAAACCCCTGGTGGTCCCTCAAGAAGCTGGCCGAGGAGCACGGCGATATCTTCCACATCAAGGTGATCTTCAAGGCGCCCGTCGTCTTCGTCGCCAGCGTCGCCCTGGCCGACGAGCTCTGCGACGAGAAGCGCTTCCGCAAGTACGTCGGCGGGCCGATCGAGGAGATCCGCTACGCCGTGCACGACGCGCTCTTCACGGCCTTCCACCATGAAGAAGAGAACTGGGGCAAGGCGCACCGTATCATCGCGCCCAAGCTCTCGCCGCAGTCAGTGGCGGAGCGCTTTGACGACATGGTCAGCACGACCAACGAGCTGCTCGCCAAGTGGAGGGACCTCGGTCCCGGCGCCGAGGTGTCCGCCGTCGGCGAGCTCAATCGGCTCAACCTCGAGGCCACGACACTCGCGCTGTTCGGCAACAAGCTCAACTGCCTCTCGGGGCCGGAGCACCCCATGCTCGGCGGCATGGAGGACTCGACGTCCGAGGCGGTGCTGCGGCCCAATAGACTGCCGTTGATGAACCCGCTCAAGCACCAGGCCAAGTTCACTGCCTCGACGAACGTGATGAGGACGTACGCGACGCAGATGGTCGACCACCGCAACGCCAACCCAACGGACCGCAAGGACCTCCTCTCGGCCATGATGTCCGCCTCGGACCCGGAGACGGGGAAGAAGCTCGAGGACTCGCAGGTCATCGACGAGATCATTTCGATGCCGATCGGCAGCAGCACGGCGCCTTGCATGATCGCGACCGCCATCTACTACCTGATCAAGAACCCTGAGGTTGTGGTCAAGGCGCGCGAAGAGCTTGACGCCGTCGTCGGCGACGACGAGCTGGCGTACTCGCACCTCGCGCAGCTGCGGTACGTCGAGGGCGTGGTCCGCGAGTCGCTGCGGCTGTCGTTCGCGGCGCCCGGGTTCAACATCGAGCCCGTGCCGGACGCCGAGAAGAAGCCGGTGCTCCTCGCTGGCGGGAAGTACCAGGTCCCGCACGACCAGAAGATGGTCGTTGTGCTCGCGGGTGTGAACCGCGACCCCCAGGTCTTTGAAGACCCGCTGGCGTTCAAGCCAGAGCGCATGGTGGGAGAGAGGTACGAGGAGCTGCCGATCGGGGCGAGGCGGTACTACGGCAACGGGAAGCGGGAGTGCGTCGGGAAGCACTACGCCTGGCTGTGGAACATGGTCGTGATGGCCAAGCTGATCAAGGAGGTTGACTTTTCCATGGCGAACCCGGCGTACGAGCTGACGATGGACGGGTGGTTCAACGTGAGGCCGATCGACTTTCACGTCAAGGTGAGGCCGAGGGAGAACAGCAAGAACTGGACTCTGTGAGATGGAGTTTGACGGTAGGGCATGGATGATATTTCTCTCAATCTTTTAATCGATATCACACATTCACTTCCAATGATTATCACTTCTGGAACATGACGGGTTGATGCGCTCCAAAATCATTATCTATTACTCATCACTTCCGTCCACTCAGTTACTGAGTAATGGTCAGAGAGAAGGAGGCCTCGTCGGGCTTGCTACCCTTCTCGGAGATACCGCCCTGAGCCAGAGCAATCTCGTTCTTGGCATCATCGGCGGCGAAGAAGGCGGCCGTAGCGAAGGGCGCGCCGAGCATGCAGCCGCCGGTGTCGATGTTGAGCGAGCAGAACCCGGGCTCGCCGTCGGCGTTGTTGCGGATGTAGTTGCGCAGAGGGATCTTGACGAGCGCCTTCTTTCCGTCGACGCCGTCAAACTCGAGGTCGATGGTGAGGTTGCGCGGGACGGAGTCGCAGGAGCCGGGCCAGGAGGTGGCGCCGAAGGAGTTACGCGTGAGACCCGCGGCGGCATAGAAGGCGTCGAGTGCGGACGTGCTAATCGGCAAGTCGTCGATCTGGGTGCCCGAGTCGATCATGCAGGCGTGCGAGCTCAGGTCCGTGTTGTCGAGGGTGACGTTCTTGACACGCACGGTGGGGGCCGCGACGAAGTAGCCGACGGATGCGCCGAGTCGGTCGTTCTTGACCGGGGGGACGCGGACGAGCTCGCCGGTGTACTTGGACGTGTCGATGGCGCCGAAGACGGCGTTGCCGGTGAACGTGCCGTTCCACTCGGCGGGCGCCTCGTCGAACCAGATGCTCTGGACGGGGGCGCTGATCTCGCCCCTCTCGAGGAGGTCCTGGCGGACGTGGGGGCCGGTGGTGTTCCACTCGGAGGTGCGGTAGAAGGGGGCGACGCCGAAGATGCCGAGGTCGTAGGCGGCGGGGATGCACTGTCCTCCGTCCATAAGGCGCTGCTGCATGTAGTCCGCGATGGCGACGCGGGTGTCAAACGTGGAGGTCAGACCGGACTCCGAGGCGAAGTGGAAGCTGTCGTTGACGCTCTGCTTGCCCTGGACGATCTTGGTGTAGGCGCCGTAGGCGAACTGGGTGACGAAGGGCTCCGGCTTGGAGGCCGTCGGGCTGTTGGGGTAGTCGTAGAAGGAGTCGACGGTGATGTTGCACTTGCCCGGGCAGAATAAGCCGGTGCAGCCCCAATTGTTGATGGCGTCCGGGCCGAAGACCCAGAAGTTCTCGGAGCCCTGGTCGAAGACGACCTCGACCTCCTTGCCGGAGACGGGGTTCACGAGGTTGGTCGCGATCTTGTGACCGCCGCCGTAGTAGTAGTGGAGGGGCACGCTGACCGTGGGGATGGCCGCGAGGGCGCTGTTGGCCAGGGCCGCCATGGCGAGGGACTGGGTGCGCATCTTGTCTGTTGGGGGTTTGAAGAGAGTAACGACTGAAGAAGGACGGAAGCGTGAGGAGGGAAAGAGACTGTATCCGGGAGCGAGAGATGAGAGTTGCTCTTGTACTGTCGTCGGCTTCAGCCTCCGTCGGGAGCCGAGGTTTCCTGCTCACGCCCTACGAGGATCGTGACGGGCATAGTATGAAAACCGGGGCTGGATATCAATGCTATTTTGAGAGACGGGTAGCTCCTTGGGTGTGTTTCTTTGCGGGGCGGGCGAGTTAGTCTTGACAATTCACGAGGTCATATGATCATACAGACAGGGAGGGCATTCGGAGTTGCCTTTCCTCTTCCAAGGTTTTGCCATGACGGGACTCTAGAAACTTGCCCAACTCGCCCCCAGACCGCAAGAAACCAAGCGACAGAATTGCCGTTTCTTCCGATCACAAAAGAACCTTCTTCGTATTAACCTATTAAGATTGTGACAGCCCTCAGGTAGAGTGCCCCAACGGGGTTGCAATGAGGATCCAATGAGGTCAGTGGTGGATATCAACAGTTCATCCATCACCACGGGCGAAAGCGAGATTGGCTCAATGCCAGCCCACCAGTCGATAACTCGGGGTGAACCCAGGACGGCTAGGGCCGGCCGCTGGGCCCCTGTTTCCCTGAACGGGTTCGGCACTCGTCCGATCTCTTGGATACGAGCTTTTTGGCGGAGAATTTGGGTGGTTGCCCCTGAGCTGTCAAGGATCCCCCCAGCCAGGACATAGACCATGATCATGTCAAAAATTTGTCCATGCGATGCCCTCGGCTTGTCGATCGAGCCCGCTTGACGGGTATCCCATGCCGAGAAAGCTTGTCTGTTGCCCCAAGGCTTGGTATTAGTAGAGTAGTAGACGTCTGCAGCTGGTGAGCGTGATGTCTTGGTTCACTGCTGACGATCATCTCCCACTCGTTAGGAGGAACACGACCACAACGGCCGAAATGAGATTCTGCTGGACTACCCTGCTGCTGAGCGGCCTTGCTCTAGGCCACCCGACATCCAGCAGCCGCACTGTCTTCGAGTCCGTCAAGCAGCTCCCCCAGGGCTGGCAACTCATCGGCCCGGCCGAGGACCAACTCCCCCTGAGGCTCTCCATCGCCCTCAAGCAACCCGGGCTGTCGGACCTCAAGGCCCGGCTCGAGGTCACCAGCGACCCGGGGGCGGCCGAGTATGGCGCGCACGTCTCGCGGGACGTCATGAAAACGTACCAGGAGCCTGACGCTGAGGCGTACCACGTCGTCGCCTCGTGGCTCGAGGACTACGGCATCTACGACTTTAAGAGGGAGGGCGCGTGGGTGCGGTTTAATGCCACCGTCGGTGGCGCGAACCGCCTGCTTGATTGCCGGTTTGCGCGGTACCGGTACGGGAGCGAGGAGCCCGCGCTTCGTGCGAGAGAGTACGCGCTGCCCGAGCGGCTGGCGGAGCACATTGATTTTGTGTTTCCTGTTAGTCAGTTCTTCCGCAAGCCGCCGAGGATGCAGGACTCCGTGAGGGATGTGGCCAAGGTGAAGCGAGCTGATACTTGTAAGTCTTAATGCTCACAAGAGAGACCTGACATGATCGAAAGACTGACCAAAACCCCAAGTGCCCCAAAGCTGCTGGTCCTACACCACCCCGGACTGTCTTGTGGACCTCTACAACATCAATTACCGTCTGCCAGACAGCCAGTCGCCCACGAACTTTGGCATCGCAGGCTTCCTCGAGGAGTCCCCCAACGTGCCGTTCCTGCAGAACTTCCTCGCGTCCTACAGCCCGCTCAGGAACACCACCGGCTACGACTCCAAGTACTCCCTGACCGTAGAGTCCATTAACGGCGGCAACACGACCACCGAGGGCGGCGGCGTCGAGGCCCAGCTCGACGTCCAGTACAGCATGCCCTTCATCCAGCCCATGAACGTGACGTACTTCTCCACCGGCGGCCGCGGCCCGGAGATCGGGCTGGACGGAAAGGAGAAGACGGCGCAGGAGAGCGGCAATGAGCCTTGGGTCGAGTTCCTCGAGGCGCTGCTTGCGAGGGAGTCTATCCCGCATGTGATCTCCATCTCGTACACGGATGATGAGCAGGCTATCCCGCTTCCGTATGCGCGCCGCGTGTGCGATTTGTTCATGCAGATTGCTGCGCGGGGCGTGTCTGTCCTCGTGGCCACTGGCGATGGCGGCGCGGCGGGTATTCGATCTGGGAATTGCGTGTCTAATGACGGAAAGAACACCACGAAGTTCCTGCCGACCTTCCCCGTTGATTGTCCGTACGTGACGGGCGTCGGCGCCACGGGGGCCTACCTGCCCGCCGAGCCGGCTTGGTACAGCTCCGGCGGATTCAGCGAGTACTTTGAGCGCCCCGCGTGGCAGGATGCGGCGGCGAAGGCGTATATTGCGGGCATTAACGGGTCCCACGACGGATGGTACGCGCCGGGCGGGCGGGGAAGCCCGGATATCTCGGCCGTTGGATCGCGGTTTTTGATGCAGCCCGGCTGGATGCAGAAGGGCACCAGCGCCAGCACGCCTGTTGTTGCGGCCATGATCGCGCTGGCTAATGATAAGAGGATGAGAGAGGGTAAGACGCCGCTCGGGTTCCTCAACCCGTTGCTGTACTCGGACAAGGTCCGCGCTGCCATTGACGATGTGAAGAGCGGTTCGTCTGGGAGCTGCCCCAAGGGAGACCAGGTCGAGAGCGGGTGGGAGGCGACGGCCGGGTGGGATCCCGCGACGGGATTGGGCACGTTGAACTTTGCCAAATTCATTGAGGCACTTGAGTAATGTGTAAGGTAGTAATACGAATTTGAATATGTGTCCATGAGTGTCCTGTGGCCCCGTGTCTGTCCATGTCGTAAATGAGCAATGTCAGTCTCCCACGATAACATCAGAGATCCCTCAATATTCTCAAGTGTACCACACAACCTCCAGATAGCTCTCATACTCGCCACCGAGATGAATAACCTGCTTTGCACACTTCTCAGGCTCAGACTTGAGAAACTCAAACTCGGGCAGGCTCATGTTACGCCCCGAGACCTTGAGCACCAACTGCTCCCCGGCATCGAATTGTATCGCCGTCGGCCAGATCCACACCTCAAGCTCAACAAGCTCTCCCGGCGCCAAAGGCTCATCCGCATCGTGCGCGAGCGTCTGCCAGTGCATCTGAGACAACTCAGGCGCGACCTTCCTCCGGCTCGCGCGCAGCCTGCCCGTCGGCCCGAAGTACTTGAGCGGGTTGACGTGCGGTACCTCCGACGCGTCCGCGACGCCCAGGTCCTCGAGCGGGATGTTGATATGCTCCAGCTCTCTCCCTTGCGCGTCCCGCTTCTGCAGCTGTGTGTATAGATCAAAATCCGGTTGCGAGGGACAGGAAGTGTGGATGACCAGCCGCGACGGGCCGACGAGGGTTGTTGCATGGTCGAAGGTGTATACGAAGTCGAGCACATGAGACCCTTCGTACGACAGGGTGTTAGAAGAGCCTTCGTTGATCCGGTTCATCGTGCCGTCTTGTGCGAGGTGGAGACGTTGCAGCTTGGTGCTCGATGTGCAGGGAACCAGCCAGGGGAGGTGGTCGAAGGAGAGGTCGATGATGGGCGGTTTGTTGAAGCCCAGTACCGCGAGACGCACCGGCGGCGTCTGCTCCCATCCGTTCTCCTTGTCTTTGAGGTAGCGGTCGAAGAACTTCTGAAGGTCGTCTGTTCGGGACTTGCTGTAGAGGTCGTACCATTCTTGCGTGGCGTGGACAGCGATCCTGGCGACGGTTAGTATTGCTTTAGGCCTGTCTCGTCCACGGCTGTGACTTGCCACTTCTTCTGGTGGAGAATCTCCTCGAAACCTCGAAAGCTACCGATGGTGTGCAGCGCCGTGGAGAAGCTCCCGAGGATGTAGGCGGGCACTTGGATCTGGTCCATCCGAGCTCTCTTGTCGTCCCAGTACTTGCGGCTATTCGGGTGCTGCAGCAACATCGCGACGTTGTCCTCCTGGTCTCCGCGGCCTGCAAAGTACACACGAACCGATGTCAGCTACCGGACGGGTACAACGGAAAGAAATGCCCGCATGCTTGCTTACCCCATAGAACCTTCTTGATCACACCGGCAAACCCTGGGTCTGGGATCCCGCCCCGACAGGCCGTCTCCCGCAGCATGTCGCTGGCCCCTTCAAAAGGCGCGATGCAGGCTAGGTGAGGCGGTCTCTCGGCGGCGACGAACCACTGCGTCACCGCCAGCCACGAGTTGCCCGCCATGCCGACCTTGCCCGAGCACCACGGCAGCTTCGCGATCTCTTCCACGCAGTCGTGGCCGTCTCGGCCCTCCGCCGTTCCCCAGACCCGGGAGTCGCCCTCGGAGTCGCCGATCCCGCGGGCGTCTGCGTTGACGATCGCGTAGCCGCGGGGAACCCACTCGGCGGGGTCGAGTCTGGTAGATATTAGCGAGATGCTACATGGGTTGATAGGTAAGCCGCACCCTTCGAAGGACTCGTAGCCCGAGAGTCTGCTCAGCGGGATTCCGACCCTGAGAGGGAACTTGTCCAGGTTAAGAGCACCTAACGGAATCCCCGAATCAGCGAGTGTCGCGAACATTGGATGGACCGCGCGAACCTGTTCCGCTCTTCCCGTACGGCGACCACATCAGCAAAGCCGGGACCTTGTCCTCCGTCTTGGGCCGGAAGACGTCAACGCGGATGCGGACACCGTCTCGCAGCGTCACGAACTGGTCGGCCTCTAGGATGACGTCGCACGGCAGGGTACGGTTCTCAGGGGTCTTCCGGTGGCCGGCCGGCAGCTCCACCCGGGACGGCTGCTTGGGCTCCCACGGCGGGCGGGCCATGGGGCACTGGAAAACGGCGATAGCGTTGACGGTGAACGGAGCCATGTTATGTGGTATCCGGTAGAAGGTTTTGACAGTGTGGAAGCGAGGCTCTTGCGCCGCAGTGTCAGTCCTTCAGGACGAATCTGTTCTTATACAACCTTTGGCCAAGAGGCGTGCTGTCGTCTCCAACACCCGATCCGTTCCCCACGTCAGCGTTCGTCACCTCCGCGTGGTCAAGATCGCTAAACATGACATGGCCCCAAACGCAGTCCACTCCATCTGTCTCTTCCATCGGCAGGCTTTCATGGCAGAGCCCTCCGACACGGCCATCTGATGATGGTTCAGCTCCAGAGTTCCCCATAAAAAGGGCAAAGGGGCCGAGGCATCGGGATATCGAGTCGGTGAGCGGTCGACGCATAGTCTTGGCGCTATAACCCGCCCGCAACTGGCGCGGTTCGGGGACCTCCAAGAGTTTAGACTTTCCCCCCCTCTCTTCGGGAGTTGACCGCGGGGACCCCGGAAGAGAGGGGCCGGCGTTCGGACTCCCGAAAATGACCGACTCGCCGATTACGTACCGGCGCGAATAGCATCGCAGGACCCGGTTTTCCTTCTACATTACGGGGGCAGTTGTGTATGAAACGGTCGCCCGGGCCGCTGGCTGACTCCGTCCCGCGTCTGGGGTACGACGGGGACAGCGGCACGATGCGTCGGACAGGTGGACGCTAGTAGGAAGATGGGGAGCATGGGGGTGTTTGATCAGTGATCAACCCGAGGCACAGCGAGCCAGTCGGGAACTGGTGTTGGTGTCTGGGAGTGTATATATGTACTCGGGAGTTGGCGGTCTGCAGTGGTGCTGGAGCAGCAACCAACCATGACGATCAAGAAGACATCAAGCGCGCCTGCGCTCTACGTCGACGACGACTGCAATTTCAAAGTCATCCGCGACGTCCCGATTCCCGAGCCGGCCGGGGATGAGGTCGTCGTGAAGGTGTCCTACTCAGGCGTCAATCCGGCGGACGTCAAGCACGCGCCGCACCTGGGCGTCAAGTCGACGACGCTCGGCTATGACTTCAGCGGGCGCGTTATATCGGCGCCTGCGGGATCCTCTTTCGGAGTCGGTGATCTCGTCGCCGGGCACACTCCAACAGGAATCAGGAGGCCGATGAGGTACGGCGCGCATCAAGAGTACCTCACATGCCCCGAGGAGCTCGTCTTCCGGGTCCCGGAGAACCTACCCGCGGAGCGCGCGGCGTGTCTTGCTACGGTAGTCGCGACGGCCGCCGACGGGCTTTGCAACATCTTTGGATACCCAGTACCTGCAGACAAGCCGTCGGCGGGGTTCGAGACGGGACCGCTGCTTATCTGGGGTGCTTCGACGAGCGTGGGGCTGTGTATGGTACAGCTCGCAAAGACGAGCGGTGCGACTCCGATATTCGTCACGGCGTCACCCAAGAGGCACGAGTTACTAAGGAAACTGGGCGCGACGCGGTGCTTCAACTACGCGGCCCCGGACGTGGCATCGCAGATCCGGGAGGCGGTGGCAGAAGCCGGGGCCGGCCCGATCAGATACGCAGCCGACTGTGCTGGGGGGCAGGGAGAAGACGGATCGGCGGCTCGGATGGCGCGGTGCGTGGACGGTGAGGAGGTCAAGTTTGCGGTGGTCACGCCCGTCCCGGACCAAAGGTTCAAGATGATGCTAGCGTCGGCGAACGCGCCGATCAAGCTAGCTTTCGGCGGGGGCCCGATTGTGGAGATCCCGGCACGGCGGGAGGCGTTCGGGCGGATGTGGAAGTCGGTGGTTTGGGCTGCGGAGAGCTACGGGTCTGGGTTCGAGCTGCCGGTTGTGGATGTATTCCGGGGGACTGCGGAGGAGGCACTCGAGGAGGTCAAGAAGGTGGCGGATCAGGGCAAGTTTGGCAAGTCGGTGCTGGAGCAGCCACTGCTTTGAGGTGGTGGTATCTCGGAGATGAGATAGGATGGCTGTGTGAGAGATGGGACATCATTGGATTGTATCAATAGATACAGCATAGCGGTTTCCCGAGGACAACTAGTGGTTATGTGCCCTGGCTTATGCACTATCAACCAACAGCGGCACTTGGTATCTGTATCACGAAACACAGCATAAATCCAGGCTTACACCTATGCATGCGCTAGAGATGAGACAGTGCTATGCATCAAGTATCGTTCCGGGATCGGCCCCTCCCGCGGCGGGTCGTCGTGGTGCCGGCCTCCTCGGCCGACGATAAGGAGCTCAATTCCCGGGGGCAGCTCCGGTCGAGCGCCGGTCTCGACTGCGGCGGCGTTATCTCGAGCCAATCACCACTCCCTAATAATGCCGAAGCCCCACCCTCGTCGGCAAGACGAACGCCGCGCTCGGCTCCAACGCCCTGGGCAACACACCAACTGCGAAAGAAACACACAGAAACGCAGTAGCACTCCTCTTTCTACAGTATCCACTCAGAGCGTTGGCGCTACGGAGAGGAAAAATAAGAGAAAAAACCAAAGGCGGAAGGTCCAGTCTTTCCACTGACGCAAGAGCGGGGATTCTGCACGTCTTTCCGTCTCCATTCGTTGTCCGGGGAAAAACGACCAACGCTCTCACACGCTTTCTCTCACTCTCATTCTCACACTCACTTTCCCACTCACTCACCGATAGGAAAGATTACGGTTTCCCGTGCTTTAACCGCTCTGCCCCCTCGTCCTGCCGCTCATCTTCCTTGCTCTCTCTCACCCCTCCCCTCCATCTCTTGACGACCTTCCCGGTTCTGTGAAAACTCTACTCGAGCCTCCCTCTCCGTCTCTCTGCGTCAATTGGTGTACATATAGTCTGAGCGGCGTGACGCAATAAGAACCCGTTCATCCTCGCCACCGTTCCGTTCCGTCCCGTCCCGTCCCCGTCACCGCCCCCGGATCGTGAACCACCCTCTCGATGGCCGCAGATGAACAAACACCCCTCCTCAAGTCCGGCGCCGGGGCCGTGAAGCGGGTCGGCCGCGGCCTCTGGTCCCCCGCGAATCGCATCCTCTTCGCCGGCTTCCTCGTCTCATTAACGCTAGGCCTCACCCAAGTTCCGTACGTCGTACCAATCGCCCACCACCATGCCCCAATATCACGACCATCACCAGACTAACACCCCCCAGCATCATCTACGTCTTCCGCGTCATGGCCTGCGAGCACTTCTACACCACCCACCCGCCCTTCGACGGCCCCGCCGCCGACATGTGCCACCGCCGCGAGATCGACGCCAACACCGCCACCCAGGTCTCCATCCTCGGCATGACCACCTCCGTCTGCGGCATCCTCAACCTCTTCATCTGCGGCGACCTCATCAAGCGCTGGGGCACCCGCTGGGCCCTCGTCAGTCAGACTGGTCTCTTGGGAATCCGCGTCTCGTGCCAGATCTTGGCTGTGTCTGCTGGTGGGAAGCGCGGGATCGATCTCATGCAGTACACGCAGCTGATTGGCATCCTCGGCGGGCCCAGGGGATACATGCTCGTGCTTAACACCGCTGTTGCCGAGGTCGTCGAGAGGAGAAAGCACACTGGCGTCTTTGGCAGGCTGCAGGGCGCCGTGATGATCGGCACCGCCATCGGATACTTGCGTACGTTCTCTCTGATCTGCCTCCGCGAGTAATCACTAACAGTTTTCCCAGTCGGCGGGGTCATCGGCGACATCTTCGGCATCGTCAGCCCCTTCGTCTCAGCCGTCGGCTGCTTCGCCATCGCCACCACCTACGGCGCCATCTTCTGGCCCTCGCCGCCCGAGAACACCGACGAGGCCGCCGGGAAGACGACATCCGGGGCCTCGGGCTTCCTGGCCCCGATCAAGGTCCTCATGCCGCAGAAGTACCGCCTCGACTCAGGCAAGGTCGCCAAGCACTATGGCCTCGTCTTCCTCGCCTTCGGCATCTTCTTTGGTGTGGTAAGTTCTCATGGCCTATCTAGATCCTTTGATGATACCTGTGCTAACCACATCACCAGTTCGCGACGGGCTATGCCCCGATCCTGATCCAGATGTACGCCACCTCGCGCTTCAACTTCGGCACCACGGAGAACGGCATCCTCATGTCCGGCAACTCCTGGATCCGCGGCGTGTTCCTCATGTTCATCTTCCCCGAGATCATCGACGGCGGCCGCCGCTGGTTCGCGTCCTCCACCCGCGCCGGCGCCCTGCACACCCCGCTGCCCGAGGAGGAGCGCGGCCTGATCCCGACGCACCCGGGCGACATGGATCCGGCTCCGGGGCTGATGAACGCGTCCGAGCCGACGGGCGCGCCGCCCGAGGAGGAGGACGAAGACAGCACGTTCGATTTGTTCTTCCTGCGGTGGAGTCTTGTCGTCGATGGGGTTGTTACGTCGCTTGCGGCTTGGGCTACTGAGGGGTGGCACGTTTACCTGGGTATGTGATCCTCGACGACACGAGTGTGACGACGAAATACTAACACATCCCAGCCGCATTCCTCCTGCCCTTCGCGTCTGGCTCGGCCCCGGCTGCCAAGGGCGTCATCACCGAGATGTGCCCGCCCCACCAGCGCCAGGACGCCCTGAGCGCGATCACTCTCGTCGAGAGCGCCGCAACGCTGACGACGCAGGGCATCTTTGGCTTCATCTTTGCGTCCCTGTCGGAGATTGGCAAGCCCAACCTGACCTTTTTCTGCAACGCAGTAAGCACTAATACTCGCTCCTGAGTTCATCTGGTACCTAATCGAACTCCAGGGCCTTGCTGTCATCGCCGTCGGCATCTTGCTCCTGGCGCATTACCCCCCTCCCAACAGCGTCAGAGTCGACGAAGAAAGTGAAGAGATTACAGCACAGGAGTAGGCTCACATGGGATAGACGTGTCATTTTTCGAAGAGACGTTGGTCGATGTCGAGATACCCGCCCATTCGAGATTGATATGGGCAGTAAGTGAGAAAGGTTGACGCATTTTGCCTCACAGAAGACCGATCAGCAACCAGCAACATCTTACTAACTAAAGTCAGCGTGGTGCATAGTTGAGAAACGAAAAAGTGTACATTTAGATGAGAAAAGTAAATGCAAATTTTCATCCGTTCAACTTCGTTCAAATTATGTTGCTCAGAAATGGTCGTGTTGGTACATGTAACATGTGAAGGATAGATATTGCCAGGACAGCCGGACCCGCGGGCTACTAGGTTGGCTCGCATGCTCCGGTCGATTTGATGAACATAAACCGGCGTATGCAAGCCCCTGCCCGGCTTACTTCATTCGGCGACTCGCGCAAGACTCGGTGTCGATGACACAGAAGTCTGCCGCGGCGCTCACTCTTCAGACCCCGATGCCTCCGGGGCCGCCGACGGACCCACCCCGCATATCCCGGACCTTCAATCCCGAACCCAGTGTCTTCTTTTTCTGGGTCACTGCCGCCTCAACTTCCTGCTTTTCGGTCATTGATGCTGTGTGGCGATGAGTAACTGGATCAAAAGAAGAGCGACGCAGTGGATTCGCATATGAACGTGCCCTGGCCAAAGTCGTTGGGTCCGTTCAAGATCAAACGCCGAGATGTGGCGTGATTCTTGACATCGTGGAGTTCCGCCGCGTCAAGCTTGGCCAAGGGATTCAAATTCTCAGGGAACCTCGTTCATCGTTATTATAAGACGTAAGCAGCTTCAATGCTCGTCTCGCCTCATCATTTATAGCTCTAGCAGTTCATACAGACACAGGCCAATTACTCTACTCATACTTCCCAACAACACCACTCGGTTCCTAGTCACATCGCCGTCATGAACCCTCAGACAATGAGAATCGCAAGAGCGGTCGCCCGCATGTCACGAATCGCACCGCAAGTCCGTTACTCGTCAAACCAGTCTCTGCCCAGAATCCTCTACCCCGACACAAGGTTTTATGCGCCGGCAGACTGGTCACAGCTGCTGAAGAAAGCGGGAGTCAGGATCACACAGTAAGTCTCCCCACACGACAGATTCGGTTGCCGTCTTTTTTTCATGGGTCTCTGAATGTTTCGTCTAGGTATGTCGGCTTCGCATCCATGGTCATGTTCTGGCCGTATCCCATCTGGACGATCGCGGAGGCAATGCACTGAGTTGTATGGGGTTGCGAACAAGATTGGAACTAGCGATTTTTTTACTCGGTTCATTTTGTATTAGTAGACCCTTTGTTTATGATGCATATATTGCGGATTCCACTGTCGGGATTTATGTCTCTTCTTCGGATTGCATTGTCGTTGTGCCAATATTTGAACTTGAAGGACATATCCAGTCATCTCGCGTGTATTTTGTGGCATTTGCTATATCAATCACTGAGAAGCACTCATATCATTTTTAGATGGCATGTTGTGTAAGGAAATTCTACTCGAAAATAATCGAAGGTAACACATGGTAATCGGCAGCTAAATAACTACAAGATCGCCGATGGCCTCTACACACTCGACGCGGGGTATAGCCGGTCTGGACTCGCTTCAGTTCATGACATCAGCAGGCCGGGACTAACCGTTCGCGGAAAGCATCGAACAAGTTCATGAAGATCGGACGCTTGGCCCCAAATCTGGCGTCGCCAGATGAACCGACAGCCATCGAATTCTCAGATTTCGATGAAACGACATCAATATTCCATTGCCGACACTGCTGGTAAAGCATGAACCTTTTGACTGACCACGCGAAGTTGACTCTCAGATGAACCAGAGCTAACTTACAAGCGTCATTGACTTTCACGATCTGCGTCGTAGGCGCCTCCTAGAGCCATTTGGGAATAGCCTCCCGTCACAGAGCCCAATGATTCCATTCCTTAATCGGATCGCAGCATTGTAATAAGATCTTTGTGATTTGCTGGATACGTAAGAGTGATGTTTCATTGCCCAGCTGCGTCATCGCATTGACTTGCCGGTTAAATTCCACCCGCCTCGCGCATGAGACGAAGCTCATCGGTCTAGACACGAGCATCCGAACTTGAGACCTCCTATATAAGAGCTATCACTATCTACATCCAGATGGAAACAGTCCAGCAAATTCTCAAACACCCAGTAGAAACTGCCCAGAAAACGTTCAACATGGCATCCGCCGACACCTCTTTCGCAGCCCACTTGGCCAACCAGTTCAGCACCTACGAGAAGGACAGGCAGATGTCCTCCAAGGACGCGGTCTACACCACCAGCAACGGGGTCCCCGTGGCGCACGCCTATGAGGCCCAGCGAGGCGGCGAGAGCGGCCCTTTGCTTCTGCAGGACTTCCATCTCATCGACCTGCTATCGCACTTTGATAGGGAACGCATCCCGGAACGCGTGGTTCACGCCAAGGGCAGCGGCGCCCACGGATTCTTCGAGTGCACCAACCCGATCCCAGAGCTGTCGCGGGCTGATATCTTCTCGACGAAGGGTAAGAAGTGTCCCATCACAGTCCGGTTCTCGACTGTTGGGGGCGAGTCTGGGTCGCCGGACCTTGCTCGCGATCCGAGAGGGTTCTCCGTGAAGTTCCGCACTGAGGAGGGGAATTGGGATATGGTCGCGAACAACACGCCTGTCTTCTTTCTGAGGGATCCTGCAAAGTTTCCGCAGTTCATTCACACGCAGAAGAGAGATCCGGTATGTGGCAGGTGCAGCTTATGTTTCGAACTGGTGTTGACGTGCCACAGCAAACTCATCTCAATCACATGGACGACTCGTTCATGGTAAGTGCTCCGCAAAGTCATTGTGCCACGAGTGCATAATAGCTGACATGTGCGTTAGTTCTGGGACTATTTCTCGCAGAACCCTGAGTCGATCCATCAGGTCATGATTCTGATGGGCGATCGCGGCATCCCTGACGGCTACCGCTTCATGCACGGCTACGCTGGCCATACCCTCAAGCTCGTCAACAAGGACGGCGACTGGGTTTACGCCCAGATCCACATGAAGTCGCAGCAGGGCACCAAGTTCATCACTCAGGAGGACTCCATGACCAATTCCGCGGACTACTCGGGCAAGGATCTCTTCGAGGCCATCAAGGCTGGCGACTACCCGAAGTGGTCCGTTGAGATCCAGACCATGACAGCGAAGGAAGCGGAGGAAGCGTGGGAGAACGACAAGATCAATGTCTTTGACCTCACGCATGTTTGGCCCCAGGGTAGATATCCGCTCAAGAAGATTGGCGAGTTCACCCTCAACGAGAACCCGATCAACTACTTCGCCGAAGTCGAGCAAATCGCATTCAACCCGGCGCACATGCCGCCCGGCATCGAGCCCTCGGCCGACCCCGTTCTCCAGTCCCGCCTGTTCTCGTACCCGGACACACACCGCCACCGCATCGGCGTCAATTACCAACAACTCCCCGTCAACGCCCCACGCAACGGCTTCAGGGCTGCTAACTTCCAGCGCGACGGCCCCATGGCGTTTTTCAACCAGGGCGCGAGGCCGAATTACCTCAGCTCCATCGACCCGATTGGCTTCCGCGACCGCAACACGGAGGCCAACGAGTCTCACGATCGCTTCGCTGGCGAAGCCATCTCATTCTTGTCGGCAATTCGGCCCGAGGATTTTAATGCGCCGCGCGCGCTGTGGCAGAAGGTCTGGGATGAACCTGCCCGTGAGCGATTCGTCAACAATGTCACTGGCAAAATGGAATTATGCAAGGACCAAGAGCCGCTGAAGAGGCAGATTGCCATCTTTCGCGAGGTTGATCCCGATATTGCGCAGCGCCTGGAGAAGAGCACGGGAATCAAGGGGTATGACGGGATCGCCAACATGAAGTTCAACGGCACGCATAATGGCTTCGCTGAGGACGGGGCGAACAAGTACGCCAACAGGTTGGAGTCCAAGGTCACCAACGTGGCACAAAACAATGGTGCCCCGGTCAGGGGGACGCATGAGGGTGTGAATGGAAGATGAGGCTGTCTTGACTTGTAGGCAGATAGGAGTATACGAATATGAGTAATTACTTCCACTTCCAGTCTTGGCTGTTAGATTTAGGCGCGAGCCTTGTCCCTCTTTTTCGTTTTCTCCCTGTTGTTGCCTGCTTACGGGCAGTCATTTTGAGGCTGTGCAAAACATGTGCAGGTTGGTCCGCGGCCGTGATTCGGCCAGCCTATCAGCCCATGCAGCCCATGGGAACGCCTTACTCTGAGGCCATTGTGAAACAGTACAGAGAAATATGTGAGCAATAGTTATTTAAGAGTTTCCCTATCGTCGCAGATAATTGTCATGTTTCGAAGAGGACATCATAAACCCACCACTGGCGCTTAGTTCCAACGTTAGATACTCCACGATTATCATACTCATCGGCCAAACAAGAATGCAGCTCCCGCTATCATCTCTCCTAAAGTCCGTAAAGGGCGTGGCACAAGCTACAAAATCTACAGAGGAAGAGGTCGAGCCGGTGGTGCAGCTGTTGTCATCTTATAGCGTAGACTCGGAAGATGGCGACGTTACTCCCACCAACAGAAGCGCACCACAAACACCAACCTTCGAAGAATGGCAATCGATCATGAGAGAAAACACCACAAGTCTAGATGAAACATCTCTTCACATAGCAAAGCTCGCCGTCGCGATCTCCTGCCTCCGAGAATCCTGCCGCCGGAACCAACATCTCTCGCAAGAGGACACGAACAACATCTGGAGCACTATTTACAACGCCCTAACAAGCAAAAGTCTCTCCCGTCCGCTCTTCGCAGCCTCCCGGAGCGCCCAAGGTCTCCTGGCGGTGCCCCTCTGCAGTCTCCTCAAAGACGGCAGCATCGACGAACTCATCCGCCTACATGTCTGGATGCCGGACGGCAAGCGCGCCAACCCGGACTTTGCGCTTCACTCCCACCAGCCCTTCGCGCAGAGCTGGATCCTGGCAGGCGAAGGCCTGGATCACGCATTCGAGGTCGAGCGCGTCGATGAAGGCGAGACGCATGCTGGCTACGCGCTTGCGTGGGACGACGGTAAGGGCCGGGATTCGTCGTATAAGACGCATCAGGCGTACTCTGTCGTCCGGAACACCGGAGAGCTGTTCCGGGCCACGGAGATTGCGACGGAGAAGCATGTTCGGGGCGACTCGTACTGCGTCCCGGCGGCGGCGTATCATGCTACGGAGGTTGCGGGAGATAAGCTACATGCGACTCTGTTCTTCTTTAATTCTCATCGGGGGTTTGTGAAGGATGCTGGGGTTCTGGGGCCGAAGGACGGGGAGTCTTATAAACAGCTCAGGGACCCGGCTGGGATCACGCCAGCGGAGCTGGCTGGAGCCGTTGAGGCTGTCCGGGCGCAGGAGATGATAGCGGACGGGGCTCTGCCTGAGGTGCGGTCGGCTTTGTAAGAAGCCGACGATAGTCGTCTCTAGGGTCACTACAATTTCCAGGAGAGAATATGGTTGGATATGGCGTTAGGGTCTGGCGTTCAACGGAATAGTTATGGGGAAGGATTTCACCGAAGGACACAAGATTGAGGACTCAGATAGCAGAATACCATGGACTTTTGTTGTTCAGTTGCTCATACTTGACACCTTTCTTTCGCCAGTATTATCTCGCTCTAGGCCTTTCTTCCCTTTTTCAACCCTTCACCATCTCGACCGACAAGTCAGCAGGCCAAACCGGCTGGTCAACGCCGTTCCCTCGCGTGCCCACGTTATACTCCGGCTTCACGGCCTGGTCCTTGTACTGGGCGATGGGCTTGACCACGAGGAACGTGCCATTGACTGCGGCGGAACTTCGCGGCTCGAAGAAGTGAGCCTGGAAAAGAGTCGCGACATCATGGGAGTAGAGAAGCTTCGAGACAGCTGGGACCGTGTAGGGCATGGTGTGGTAGTGCCTGAAGACGGGCGACCCGTGGCGCTCCCACATCTCCTTCCAAACCGGCTCCGGGTACGTCCCGCAGGAGCGGACGAGCCACTGGTTGTAGTAGTTGAGGGCAATCTTTTAGTTGTGTTAGTATGGTTGCGATCTGGAATGCAGAAAGGCTGCTTACATCTACGCCGTAGCTACCTCCGTTCTCGGCTCGCTTCATCAAGGCGTCCAAGGCGGCTATGCTGCCACACAGGCCGGCGCTGCGGACAGTCAGGTTTGTTCCACAGATCCTACAACTAGCTCCTCAAGGCGGAATCAGAACATGCTTACCCATAGTCAGAGACGGGAAAAGGAGGCGTGACAGCCTCGTCGTGTCCCATGGCATGTCCAAACTCCCACGAAACACCGCAGCACTAGAGGAGCAGATGTCAGCAGCTTAAACACGCGGACGACCACATTGATGTGTACTCACTGCGTCGCTGATCTGCTGCCATCCGCCGCGGTTCTGCCACGGACCGTGCCACCCGTAGCAATTCTCGCGTAGGTGGACAATGCCCCGTTCTCTGTTCTTGACCAGATCGAAGATATCATCGCGACCGAATCCAAGCTTCTGCATTACGCCGGGCCGGTAGGCGTCAACGACGACGTCCGCGTCCCGAATCAACGCTCGCAGCTTCTCCTTGTCGGCCTCCTTCGTCAGGTTGAGGTGGCAGTTCCACTTGCCCCAGTTGAGGTCCTGGTGCAAGAGGGACATGTCGGTGACCTCGGGCGATGTGACGCGCATCACGCTCGCGCCGAGCTCAGCGAGCCCACGGGAGACGGCTGGGCCTGCGATGATGCGGGAGAGATCCACGACCTTGAGCCCCGCGAGAGTTCGCTTGGCGGAGGAGGGGAGGGCGGCATTCTCGGGCCACCAGGACGCGGGCTGCGAGCCGCCGCGGGCTTTCTGAATCTCGTACAGACCGACTTCGGCGCAGGCTTGACCCTGCTCGCTGGCGAAGTACTCCTCAGATGACCAAGCGACGACTCCGGACTGGCGGTGCTTCTCGTTGATGAGCTTGTCCAGATCCTCGTAGTTGTGCTTTTCCACGGCCTTCTTGAAGCGCTCGACTACCGAGTCGTATGTATCAATCGCCTCGCCGTCCGAGGGGAGGCCCAGGGCTTTGAGCAGGGGGTCCGGGTTGATGCCTCCTATTGGGATGTTAGCGTCCTAGACGGGGAGTATGGCTTCGAGAGTGGGATGGCTTGCCATGCGTCTGGTAGTATCGCCCGTCTTTGGTCTTGTAGATATTGGTCGTCAGCTGTCTGTGAAGACCAGCCTGGCATCTGTGCTTGTCCGTGTCGGGGAACATGCGCATGACCTCGGGCATGAAGCTCGCCATGGCCATGGGCGTCATCTTGCCGTCCTGGCCGATCATGGAAGCAATCAGAGGGGACATGAAGAACAAAGCTGCGTGATCTCTACCTCGGCATCGACTAGTAAGTAACAACAACCTAGTGCGTGTCACGAACCCGGTGAGCTAGCTTACGTGTCGATTGTGACCTCTGCCGGCTCCGCGTTGTACTTCTTCTGTATCAAACGGTTGACCATCGTTGCCTCGAGCGCCTTAAGGGCCGCCATGCTCTCTGCGAACTTCCAGTTGAGGGGCACGCTTGGCTTGCTGGTGCCCTCGAACTTGACGAGTTGGGCGAGGGACTTGAGGTCGGAGGGTAGGTCTTTCACGAGGGGGTTTTCGAGGATGCCCGTGAGGAATATGGCTTTCGCCTCCTGAGGGACTGAGTAGTCTGTCAAGGAACCCATGATGCTATCGTTGGTGTTGTTGATGTTCGGTGGAGTAGTCGGTACGAGTGTGAAGCCGTAGGCGTTCTGGCGAAGAGGGGAGAAGACAATTATATCGCAGGCAGGAGTTGTATGTCAGAGCAGGAGCACTCGTTTTATCTTGAGCGCTTGACGCGTCGTGAAGTTTGTGTCATCTCATCTACGGTGCTAACGGTGCTAACGGTGCTACTTGCTTCATCAGACCTGGCACGTGTATGCTGAGCGACATCCCCGTTAAGGTGGCGGCGAGACAAGCCAGTTACATGTTCAGCCGTTGACTCCAAAACCGAAAGCTTGCATGCGACCCGACCGTCATTGAGAATTTGTTCTGAACACACTGGGTTGTCAGAGAACCTTGTGAGCAAGCAGGTGGGCTCAAGCAGATCCCACGACGACATTGAACTTATTGTGATGACCATTGCCATGATCAGCAATCCATGAAGAATTTAAGAAACCTTCCAATCACACGCTAATATTACTCGGCCGTGGAGACTCGGGGCGATCAAGCACCCGAGCGAGGCCTGGATACTCGGGGGCTTCGATAAACCCGTCATCTGTGCGATTGCAGGGCTGCACCACACCTTGTATCGTCTGATGAAGAGGGCGGCTGAACCGTCCGCGCCCATGCACAGCTCGGTGATCGAGGCTTAGACAAAACTAGCCCAGGCACTAAAAGACCATCAAGGTCTCCCCGCGTTGCTTTCCGAAGGGAAAGGTTAGCGGCTGCTCGTGAATCAAAGTGCCTTCGTGACAAGCCCAACAGGTAGTCACCAGCTGGCGTCACAACCGAATGCATTTGAAAACCGGCTTACATATCTTTTAGATTCTACCATTCTATTTAGTCTCATCATACACTGCCGGTCGCAGGGACCTCCGACTTCTCGAAGCTCTTCATCGGCTCCAGACCCCAGCGCCCAAACATGGCGTCGTCCTCGTCCCAGCTGTTGCAGTCCGTCGTCAGCATCTTCTCGCCCGTGAAGATGGCGTTGGCGCCGGCCATGAAGCAGAGGGCCTGCTTCTCCTCCGACATGGTCTTCCGGCCCGCAGCGATGCGGATGATGGTCGAGGGCATGAGGATGCGTGCGGTCGCGATGGTGCGGAGCATGCTCGTGAACTGGATCGGCGTCCTGTCGCCGAGCGGCGTGCCCTTGATCGGCACGAGCGCGTTGACGGGGAAGCTCTCGGGGTGTGACGGCAGCGTTGAGACGGTGTGCAGCAGCCCGACGCGGTCGTCCGACGACTCACCCAGGCCGAGGATGCCGCCGGAGCAGACGTTGATTCCCGCGTCGCGAACGTGAGCCAGCGTGCGCAGGCGCTCGTCGTAGCTGCGCGTCGAAATGACGGAAGGATAGAACTCGCGGCTCGTGTCGACGTTGTGGTTGTACGCGGTGAGCCCCGCGTCCTTCAGCTCGCGCGCCTGCTCGGCGTCGATCATGCCGAGCGTGACGCAGGCCTCCATGCCCATCTCGCGCACGCCGGTGATCATGGCCTTGATGTTGCGCAGGCTGTTCTTGCGGCCGCGCATGTCGCGCCAGGCGGCGCCCATGCAGAAGCGCGTGCTGCCGTTCTCCTTGGCCTTCCGGGCCGCGGCGAGGACCGACTCGACGGACTCGACCTTCTTCGCCTTGAGACCCGTGCCGTCCTGGTACCGCGTCGACTGCGCGCAGTAGGAGCAGTCCTCGGTGCAGCCGCCGGTCTTGATATTCATGAGGGTGCAGAGCTGGACCTCGGATGGGCTGTGGAATCGGCGGTGGACGGAGCCCTAGGAGTGGGTGTCTCTGTTAGCTCAACATCATGATCGGAGCGCGTGTGTGAAGATGTGAAGATGGAAGCTGGTGAGGCGGTGACGCACTGCTTGGAAGGCCAGCTCCATCAAGGGCTGGTAGTAAATGGCCGAGATTTCCTCCCTCGTCCAGTTGTGTCTGATTTCAGTCGCGTTGACCGCGTTGTGAAAGATCTTCTTGGCCTCGATGGCTCGCTGAGCCGCTGCCAGACTCGGATCCTCTGCCGGTGGCGGCGGAGCAGGGGCGACGGCGACGGCCTCGGCGACCGATGACATGCCTGAACGTAATGCTAACGGAAGTGACCTTTGGCTGATATGGGAGGCAAGTAAGGTTCGCTTCGTCGTCGTCTGGAGGCCGCGAAGGGCCACGGCCCTGGTCATCGCTATGGCGCTCGCCTTCATCGTGAACTGATGCTGTCTTGTCCAGGTATGCACCTTGATGGGAACTGGCGGTCTTCGCGTCCAACTTGCCGAACTGGACTCCGACGACTATCTCTGCCTCGGGAATCAATGTCCGCAATCAAGTTCTCGATATACTCAAGCTTCGTCTAGTTCTTCAGCCAATCCAGGCACTGCAGGTGTTCGACGTGTTCGATAGTTGGAGAATCGGGGAATCAGCTGTCTACAGCTTTGTCACAGGCGTTGACCTGAGCTGAGGGGTGAGGGGTTTTGTAGCTTCAGGGTTCAGTTCCCAGGAACCAGTCGATCAGCACCCCTCCCTCCATCACCCTGAGCTTGCGTATGCGAGTACACATGGTTGATATACCGCCGACGTTGGAAAGCTGCCGGCATCCCGTCGGTTAAGTGCGGTAGGGTAACATGTGCACGCATGTCTGAGTCAATTCAGAAGCATGTCGCGCCTGTATAGGCTAGCAGAGCTGCCGCTGCTTCGGACAAGCGGATGTGAGTCTGGGATTGGTGGAAAACTGGCGAGGGGTTAGGGAGGTTGAGGGTAGCTCAGGGGGGTAGACGGGAGAGAAGCAGGGGAGAGGTCATCGACAAAAGGAACGGTGCAATAGGGCCGTAGCCACAGATGCAAGAGCTGTCGGGTGTCGTTGCAGCGAGTGGAGCGGTTAATCCCTGAGCACATGTATCCACGGTTTGACTTGCGTCGAGCTTGCGCCCCCAAAGCCCCAACAAATCCAGGGCTGGCGTCTCCCCTCCCCCCGCTCCGCGGATCCCGCGAAGAAATCTCCCGGCGTTGCTGCTGCTGTGCCTCGGCTTGGCTGGGTAAAGGCTGGGGTTCTCAGTTCAATGGTTGGCGAAGATCTGCTGGAGCTCCAGAGGAGTGGTGATCTTTGGGTCATCCTCTTGAGCCTGGATTCAAAAAGCAAATGAGCCTGGATTGAGATGAGCCGCGACGGGCATGGACTAGAAGCAGTAGCACAGCAGTTGAGTGACTGTCGTTCGAGAAACACGTAGACCTTTTCCAGAACGAATAAACTTTTTAACAAGACGCTTCTTCGGCATGTGAAGTCACACGCGGCTGGTTGTTTGGCGTTCGAAACTCTGTGCCCATGAATGGCAGGTTGGATGTAACCAGGGCAAGGTCAGGCTACATCTCAGCGAAGAATGAAACGGGTCGTATCCACAGCTGCTTTTCATTGAGCTTCTCGACGGCCGGTCTATATACTTGCGTATTACGTATGAAATTGGAAGTTGTGTCTGGTCTAACACCTCGAACACTCGTCCTCATCTCAAGGCAATTTCGTTGAATGTAAGCTACAGGCGTTGAGTACCCACGCTGCAAACTGTCGGTCCCTGTAATATGTGCAGTACGAACGAATGAGAGCGTACGACTGTGAGCCTACTGGCGAATTCTCGGGCTATGGTTGGCTTGTAAAAGACGCATTTTATGCCGAAGGAAAGCGTAAATAAGCGCTGTTTGATTGTTGAGACACAGATATCGCCAAACTCCACACCTGACGCCTCTGGGTTCACATTCCACAAACACAACCCTGTCCCAACAGAAGCGAGTCATCCACTCCACAATTACATGAGCCCTGATGGTCTAGCGGTATGATTCTCCCTTAGGGTTGTTTCTGCAACGTCACGATTGGGAGAGGTCCCAGGTTCGATCCCTGGTTAGGGCCCAATTCTTTTGCTTCTTCACAGTGTTGACCCTTTTTGCGTTTGAAACGTCTCTTGAGGTGCCTGGCTTGTTCTGCAATTCTCCATCTCTTCGTCTTCTGTCTAAGCAAAGCTAAGTCTAGTTTTGCAACTTAAAGCAGAGCTCCGAGCCCGCTCAAGTTGTCATACCAACATACAGTCTTAAGCAATTGAGCATATCTATCTGTACGAAATACTGTCTGTCGACTGCCGAAGCCGTTAAGTGGCAAATTCTGAGCTAGGTACATGAATGACATTGGATGGAGTCTGACTGCATCTATTGTTAAAGAAAAGGGAAATGACAATTTAACATGTACCAATGGTCATGTAGCACTTCCATCTCAACTGAGACAACATACATGCAGTACCGCGTCTGGACGACATTCGCTGACCAATAGTATTGATATGCACCCGCAAGCCTGGTTTTATAAGGAGGGGGAGCACCAACCTTCCCTTACGGAGCAATCTCAATCTCATTAGCCAGCCTGCTTATCCACGATGACCACGGATACGAACACGCCATGTGTTGCCAAGTGGTGTGGTCTCTGCGGCTTCAAGCTCCAGAAGAACGACAGGATCGTTGCCAGTAAGCTAACTCGTGCGATCTATCACGATGACCTCCTAACTTGTATAGTAACGAACGACGGTCGGCAGTCCAGGGAATTACGCTTCGCTATATGGATGGATGATCCGAGTGGTGCAAGCTATATGAGGTGTTCTGGGGCTTGTGCCCACTTGGAAGGGCGGGCAACAGGCTGCCATACCGCGTGCGCGAACTCCACGCTCCCAGCCACGCTCGCATCATGTTCAAGAGCTCTGGCATACGAATATGAACTTTCGCCACGCGAGGTTGCTATGCGTACCGGATGGCTGGAAATGCGTCTCGCGTCGACCATTCTGGCCCGAGCGAAGCCACGACTGTCTCGCGAATTGCGTCTACAAATCGCGGCCGAATTTCTCGGCGACGCGAACAACTTGCACCAGTATGATGTGGCGCAAACTCAGCATCTGCCCAACACCATGGCGGAGGAGACTTGTCGCATCCGCGTCTCGGCCGACATCTGGGCTCAATCTGTCGTTTTCGAGGGAAACAAGTATTTGGCGTCTTTGAGCAACAACCGCAACGATCGTCACACGATATGTGTCAACAAGGCTCATTCAATCAGGCCAGTCCGGTCCGTTAACGTCGCTCAGGACTATCTCGGGGTGCGGCATGTTCTGTCCTACAGCTCTCCCGAGGCTGCGGCCTCGATGTATTTACCAGGCGTTTGGTGGAGGACAGTTCTTTTGGACTGTTGCGACTCGGCGCTGGTCGCGCGAACCGACGTGAGCCCCTTGCCTCTCCGCCCGACATCAACTCCACTGACCCAGAACAGGGCTTCAAAATCCGCGAAATCTTCTCACAAGATGAGACGGATGATTCCCGGATGAACCGTACTCAATGGGCTGCGACTCCGTCGCAATCAGTGCGCGTGCTTTCCCTCTATCCCACTAAACACATATTTCGGCCGCTGCTGATGGCAATGCTGCCATATAATGAGCCGAACATCACTGGCTACTCGCTCTTATGGAACTTTGAGATGCGAACTTTGTATGCTCACACCGGAGAGAGAGATAGCACGATATACCAAGGTCAGGATGAGGGTGTTTGGGTGTATTTTCATATTGAGATAGAGGAGGGACTATGCGAAATATGGAGATGAGGCCACAGAGACAGTTCTGCCTTGGTAGTGAGTATCTTGAATGGCAGAAGGCTCTGACGAGATTATGCTAATCGTTGTATAGCTGAAGACGAACAAGAATCGCGTTGCTATCCTCGGCCCTCAGTCAAAAGAACAAAATCGCTATAGTGCTTCCGTCGCCCGTCACTTAGGGGACCAGCAGCCATCTCCTCCGACCTTAGTGTGAAGGGATTGTCACCCCTATAGTGGAAGCGGTCGACTGTTTTTTTTTTTTTTTTGAAAGGTCTCGATTGGGGATACGCCACCTTGCTATCGAGACACCTGAGCCAACTCTGCCATCCGACCATCTGTTTGGTCTACCAACCCCGGCATCCCACTATCCGAGGTCGTTCACGTACAGCTACTACTTCTATTCACGCGCCAGTCTTTCTCACATTGATTCGATTGTGCCCTGCTAGCACTTTCTTCAGGGCATCCCACGAATCATTGGCCTGTTGCTCCGGTACAAGGACGGAATCCAGTGGCGACGTCCTCCAGCGTCGCGCCCTCCGGTATCATCACAACCCTGTTAACCATCCACCCCGGCTGCGAGGGGAAGAGCGGCCGGTTCTCGACCTGGACGGATAGGTACTGGAACTGGAGCACGAGCGCGACGTCGGGCTCCCGCCGGTCGAGGCTCCATTCATACTGAGTGGTCCTCCAATACTGCCAGCTGTTCGAGTACGTCCCTGTCTGCAGCCGGACGATGACGGGCTCCGCCAGCCCGTGCGCGCCCGGGATCGCTGACGTGTACGGGAACAGGACCGGCATCTCCTCCCGGTAGCCCCTCGAGGCGGAATACACCCTCGTGGCTTCGTAAGCGGGCGGCAGAGAGCGGATGACGCACCCTCTGTCCAAGAGGAGATCGGGATTGCCCAGACCCGCCAACGTTTGCAGAAGAGGAGGGGGGTCGAAGTGGACGAAAGCCTCGCACAGGCTCGCCGTCCTCCACGCCGTCCTGGGCGCGAGGAAGAAATGCTCGCTTAGCCGATAACATGAGTCCCACGGGCTGCTGCCCCGCTGTAGGTTCTTCTCGGCGTGCTTCTGCCCGTGCTCATTGCCACCAGCGGTGCCCCGCAGACAGATGGCGATGCAGTCGAAGAAGTCCTTCTTCCGACGACAGCGCAGCGGCGCCAGGAACAACGAGTCCGCGGCCCCACCCCGGCCCTCCACGCGGGCCGACCGCCCCGGTTTCCACAGCGGCGTAGATACGACAATGCCGTCGTGCTCGAGGCGCAGCCCGGCGCGGAAGCCCGGGATCGCGAAGGGCACGACGTCTCCCGAGCCGGCGAAGCGCGACGGCGAGTCGGCGAGGAGCGGCCTGTTGACCTGCGACGCGGAGAGGGCCGGCGGCCACCCCTCGTTCGGGAGGCTGCCCCAGGCGAAGATGGACTGGTCGTCGGTCTGGCGCAGTATCGCCTCCTGCAGCCTCTTGAAGGCCCTGGCGCCCTCGCCGTAGATGAGCGGGATGTTGACGTCGAAGATGCCGAGGAGGCAGTACGCCAGGTCCTCGGGGCGGGTCGTCTTTCTCTTCGAGGCCCAGCACATGCGCTCCGCGACGCTGGCCGCGGAGACGTTGACGCGCCAGTCCTGGAGGAACCCGGCGTCGATCTGCGTCCTCTCCTCGATGGCGGCGGCGAGCCTCGCGCGGGAACCGAGGCTTATCCACTCCGCCGAGTAGAAGTTGAGCCGGACCGGAGCCAGGAGCTCCTGCAGCGTCCAGCCGCGGGTGAACCAGCGGCTATGGGTCAGGTCGGTGTAGAGTGACGGATCGTTGTGGGCAGACACGTCGGACAAGTAGGCGATGCAGTCTGTGGCGTCGCGGTACCACTTGAACATGGAGTTGATGGCCTCTGAGAGCTCGGCGCTGCTGCTCTTGTCGATGCAGCAGGTGTCGATCCATATCCACTCGTGATCCAGGATGCGCGCGAGCTCGCAGGCGGCAAGTACCTTCTTCCAGCCAGCCTTTGGACTTGGAGGCTTTTCATCCCGTGTGCTAGCAAAGTCTCGAAAGAGAACTTCGTCCTTGGACCACGTGTGCGATAGAATTGCGTAGGGCGGGACGTCGACGAGAAACTCTGTCAGCTCCAGCTTTGACGTGTTGATGAGGCGCATTGTGGTGGTTTTATGGAGTGACTTGGGCGACGTCGCGTCATTTTAGATGCTCCAGCCTCGCCTGACGTGAAAGGAACAGCGTGCGGGGATGCGTGGTCTCTCGACTTGGCGTCCCATTAGACAGTGCCACTCTCGTGCATGACTACCCTGCATGAAGCCAAAGGCAGGGTCTCGGCTGGGAGATCTGCCCGCTGTTAGTTGGCCGTGCCGCAGCCTATGTAGGCTACGAGTGCCGAGCTAACACCCGGCAGATTCGAGGTAGCTTGCCGCAAAAGCACTCTGACAGCACCACAAGGAACCAAGATAGCTGAGTCGACGATGCCAATTATCATCCATCAGGGGGCCTTGCTTGGGTTTTTGAAGTGTAACTCGTCCCAGAACACGGTGATGATCTCCTTGGGGCGCTCGTTACAGCCGAGGGTAAGGTGCGACAGTCGTACAGCGTCGCCGAAGGGGTCCAGCGTGCTTCCCGCACAGCCACGTCGTCGTGGCTCAAACGCATCGTTGAAAAGTCTCTGGCAACTAGGGGTTCGTCGGTATGAAGAAGGGCGGCTTGATGTATTCGAGGAGGAGAGGTCTGCGAGCTATTTACGTCGTCCATAACGTCAATCGTGCTCCTTGTATCTCCCGCCTCGACGAAATCTGTAGAGGCACATACGGCCAACATGGTTGCGTAGTGCACTGTGTCGATGCGTAAAAGAGAAGAAGTGGTGCTGGCAGAAGAGGCTGGGGGATATCTAGAGAGCTTAGTGCAGAGGCTGTTCAAAGTAGTCGTTCAGGAGACGTTGCTTCATTGCTGCCACCCCTTATGCTACTACGACTAGAGTAGGGTCCTCTACTATGTAGTTGAGGCTAGGTGGCGCTGGGCCTTTGAGGGGCACTGCGAGGACGCCCCTTTCGAGAGAGGGGACCATGCTCCCCTATATAATCACAGCAACTCGCGACTACTCGAAAAGGCCACCAGGAATCGAGAAAATCGCGTGGATTCTTGGCGCGCGTTTCTGGGTATGGCATGTTCTCGGTCTCAAGGAGCCAACCCACAGCGCACTCACGGCGACTTTAGACCTCTCTTTATCTTCACCATCTCCCTACGTACCTACATCCATTAGACCGGTACTCTCCGACGACCAGCCACCGAAACATCCCAGTCCCGAAATCAGAAACCACCCAAAACCACCCGGCGCTTAACCTTCCCAACAAGGCAACTTACCCGCCTCCCGTCCGCCCTCCGCGGACCGTCCACGGCGCCGGTCGGGCGTATCCACAAGCCCAGCCCGCGTCACATACTGGCCCAAGCTCCCCTAACCCCACGAGCTTAAAAGCCCAGACCACCTGCATCTCACAGCACAGACCACTGCAGTGCCGCGCCCGCCTGACGCCGGTGTGTGTAGCTCAATGACATCAACAACGGAGACTAAGACAAATCTCCCACAAACTGAAAAATCCTCTGCCAATGAGCCAGCTAGCTAGCTAGAGCAACTTTAGTATGTCATGTGTCTCTAATCCCTTGACAAACTAACCCTCCCTTTAAGAAAAACGAACATTCCACGTCCCCCACGTTCACAAGGCACCGTACTTCATCATCATCAACCAACCGTCACAATGATACCGAAACCCTACGCAGCATTCTTCAAATCCCTCGACCCCCTAATAGCCCTCTGGGGCGCCTCCCTATTCCTCCTCTCCCCCTCGACAGTGACATCCTCCTACCTCCCCCCGCAAACCCTCGACGCATCCACCACCCACCCAGCTTCCTTCTCCTCCCCTCGCGAGCAGGCGTACTCCCTCCCGCTGCATGGGCAGATAGCAGGCCACCTCCTCTCCAACGCGCTCATGTCAATATTCCTCCTCCGGTCGACAGACTCCCTACGAATCTGGCGGACATACCAGCTCGGTTTATTGATTATCGACGTCTTCCTCCTCTACGGCACGTTTTCGTCGTACGCGGTGCAGGGGCGGCTGAGTCCGACGAGCTGGCGCGTGGAGGATTGGGGGTCCGTGGGCATCACGGGCGGGGTCGGACTAGCTCGACTATCATTCCTCCTGGGCCTGGGCTTCCCCAAGACGAAGAGCGCATAAACGACCAAGCATCTCACGAGCATCTCACGAGAATCGAAATTGGTAATCAAATGAAATAACCATTAAATTATGGAAACGCTAGTTACCGTCTAAAACTAAAGCAAAAGAACACACGAGCAAACCACATGCTTTTTTGTCATTTTTTGAGTAGTCAAATGAACAGGGTATCACCATATCCAGTCTATCCTCGGCCCTTCCGGTCGTTTTAAAGAAAAAATATCTCCCGTGATTTCCAATCATGATACCCCGAATATGTTTGTCCACAGACCGCGTGACTTGGTAAATGACGGCAAAAAGCTCCAACAACGAACCCCTTTCTCTACACGCAACCCAAATACCAGACAAGATCGTACATACGTCTCTCGTAAATCGTCACTCTCACATCAGCACCCGCGTCACCTCAGCCCGAACGCCCCCTTCTCGACGATGAACCGCACCGGTTTCCGCGCCCGTCTGCGGAAGCTGAGGGGCCTTCCGCCTAGGCCGACGTGGTTCGTCGTCGGCGTCGGGCTCGGCAGGGGTAGCGGCACCCGACCGGGAGATAAACCGTTGCCGCCACGCTCGTCGAATCCCCATCTCATGATGCCGCCGCTTCGTATCCAGTTCTCCAGGTTCCTGCACTGGCTGACGTCAACCCACTGGAGCCTTCCGCAGCCCTCCAGCAGGTTCTCGACGCCG
This sequence comes from Colletotrichum musicola, assembly GCA_014235935.1. Taxonomy (NCBI): domain Eukaryota; kingdom Fungi; phylum Ascomycota; class Sordariomycetes; order Glomerellales; family Glomerellaceae; genus Colletotrichum; species Colletotrichum musicola. Next base: position 18,969 of record WIGM01000283.1, on the reverse strand, counting down.
CTGCCCGTGACGCGCACGCAGCCGCGCACCGAGATGCCTTCCAGCTCGTTCAGGTGGAGAGCTATGCACTGGAGACTGGCGTCTGAGACCGCGCTACCACAAAAGGAGAGGCGGAGCTCACGGAGCTGCGGCAGGCCGAGTGCCACCACCTCCGTCGCGGTATCCGACAGGGCGCAGCAGAAGGAGAGATCCAGGTGCGTCAGGTTCTTGGCCGCGCCGACGAGAGAGACGATGGCGTTGTCGGAGAGGTAGGTGCAGTCTGCCAGGCACAAGTGCGATAGGTTCGAGAAACGGAAGGGGGCCCACGACTGGAATCCCGCGTCGGTTATGGACGTGCACCGTGTGAGACACAGCGACTCGAGGCGGTTGCACGCGTGAGCTGCGAGGTGCGCCATTGACCTATCAGTGATGTGTTTGCAGTATGATAGGTTGAGGTGCTTCAGGGCGGGACATCCGATAATGGTGCCGGGCTTGGGGATGGTGGTAGGCCTCTGCGGATGCGGCGCCGGGGGCTTCTGGGGCTTGGCCTTCGCAGCAGAGCTGGAGATCACGACCTGTTTGCTCGCGGGTGGTGGTTCGGGCACTACCCAGCCCACAACCCGCGCCAGCAGATTGTCGCCGACCTTGCGGCAGTTGCTCCAGTCAACCTCCTCCAAGCCCTTGGCGTTCTCTGCCATGTCGAGTATCTGGTTGGCGGAGACGTCCCACACGGACCGCATCCTCCACCGCTTCACGTTGCGGCCGCAGCTTTCCCACAGACAGCGGAAGCCATCGTCGGTGATGTGGAAGCAGTTGCTGATGTCAATAGTCTCGGGTCGCATTCCAACAAAGGGCCCAATGATAGTCTTGATGGCCATGTCCGTCACCCTCCTGTTATACTGTGAAAGATCCAGATCCAGACACACCTTCGGGTGCGTCGTCAACAGCTTGCGCCAATGCGTAGAAACGAGACGCGCACGCATGAGCTCCGCGATGTCGAGGAACTGAAACACGGAAACAAGCATGTCGTCGGGCAGCGCGGGAACCTGGGCCGGGTGCGGGCGGCGAGGTAGCGTTCGAGCTCGCTTAACCGGCCCCTCTGAGTCGGGAGGCGACTGGGGGATGGAGAAGCGGAGCGGTGTTGATTCAATGTGGTGGTGCACTCGGAAGCCGTTCATCCCTGTTGGCGAAGACGTGTCGGATTGCGGGGTAGGAGGGGCCAGGGAGTTCCGGCGTCTGTTGCGCATGTTCTCCATGTCCACGCTCAGAAACGGATCGGGATCTTTCGGTTCCATCGTGTCGTCATCCTTGACGGGAGAGGTCGGCTTCGAGGGGGTCGTGAAGGTGACATGCGGCAGGGCTTTCGGCGTGGTCGGCGTCGGAGGGTCTGACTTGCTGGCCCGCTCCCTGGGGTCTGCATCCATCATCTCGACATCCTCGTCCGCCTTCTTGTATCTCTTCCTCGCCGTCTCCTCGACCTGCAGCTTGATGTCAGGCGGGCACCGGCTCCACAGCTGGTCCAGGGCATCCCCGGGAATCATCAAGCATTCCACCGTCGTAATCGCCCGCACGGTCGCGGTGCGGCCTTCCGACAGACCCAAGCTTGCCACCTCTCCAAAGTACTGGCCAGCCTTGAGCCTCGGGCGGATGTAGGAGGCACGCGTCGTCTTCCTGAGCGGCTCTTCGGGTTTCGATGCCTCGTGTATTACTTCGGCTTCGCCGCGGACGATGAAGAAAATCTCGTTGCCCGCGGATCCTTGCTGAATAATGTCTGTGAACGGGGCATATGTCTTGGGCATGGCACTCAATCCGAGAAAGTGCAGGATGTCGGGTGGTAATGTCGAAAACAGCGGCAGCTCCTTGAGCGTTTTCCGCACGTTCACGAAGCCGCTTCCAAGCGCGCTTCCCGCGGCGGGGTCCTCGATGGCTCCGGGGCTGGGCGACTTCCTCTTCTTTGAGTTCACCACCGTCCCCTCCTTGATCGTGCCCACCTCGCCGGTGGAAACCTCGCCCGGCGCCGGCTCTCGCGATCCATTGAGGTGTGTCGACGGAGGCTTGATCGGCTGTCCGCCTTCTTGCCGCTTCTGCTTTAGGATGTTCAGTCGCTCTTGGGCCTCGTGGCGAATCGCCTTTTCCATGTCCGGAAACTTGGGCAGCTCCGCCTGGAGGTCTTCCTTCTTCAGAACCACGAGCAAACATTTCGTCCGGGCGACAATGGTAGCCGTGCGGGGGATGTTCATGAGCACGCCTATCTCCCCGAAAAAGGCGCCGGGTTTCAGCTCGGCGTAGATGGCCTCGCCGTCTCGAGAAGTGACCGCGACAACCCCCCGCACTAGCCAGTACATTGCCCGAGCGTCATCGCCTTCCGTGAGGATGTGGTCTTGAGCCGCATGTACCTGCGGTCGCAAGTGATTGCCTATCGCGGCCAAAAATTCTTCGGGTGCAGATACAAACAAGGGAAAGGATCTAATTCGGTCAACTAAGTCGAGCGGCATGTCCCGGATCGTAGAGGCGGTCAAGGGGGACGGGCGTATAGGACGGGTCGGGTTCGAGTCAACGTTGAAGGACCTGAGGAGGGAGATGGAATCGGGCACCCCGCCGGCGCCGTGGGCCATGGCCCGGTACGGCGTAGGTGATGTCGGGGAGCGGTTCCGCCTCATGGTCCGGGAGGGATGCCGCGAGCGTGGTCGTATTGACGCCAGGGTTTCGATCAGCCTTGCCGGCTAAGCTCTCCACCCAGAGGCAGGGCAGAGGGCCAAAGCTTTTGACGGGGTTTCGCCAATGCACACCCACAGGCTGCCGACTGTGCTTCGCAAGGCTTTCGGAGGGAGGAGTCCTCTCCTTGCCCTCGTTTGAACGTCGCTGCCGTTCCTAGATGGAGGAGTGGCCAGCCGGGTAATAGAAGGGGAGCGGACGGCAAAGGTGCATGCTAGCCCTCGAGCGTCGAAGGCGGTGTGGTATCCCGCGGCAAGAAAAGCCGGGGCGCTTGGTACGTTGTCGAAGTCGCGAGTTCGAACGGATTCGCGTGCCGATTGTTTCGCTCGTGCGGTGCGGGGAGCACAGGTCGGCAGCGGTGGGAGGCGGGGCGTTTGGGTGCTCTATCTGGGATGTGAGGATCGGGGGAATTGACGACGCAGAGTGTCGCAGATCGTATCATGCGATGCGGCCGAAGACACTGCGGGCTATTCGGTCGGGATTGGAACGAAGGAAAACTCGTCGAGGTTTTGACCTGTCGGGCAGCGGTGCCACGGGCTCGCCACGTAGGGGCAGCGAAGGGACGTTGTCGAAGACTTGGCGGGCGCCGGATTTGCTGGGAGCTTGTTCGAGCGGCGATATTCTCCCGTCTGCGGAAGCCAAGGAGCGGGACGGTCAGTTTGCCACGGGGTCGCGACGCGGCGGGTTTGTAGGAGGGGAAAAGAAGAACCCACGAAAAAGAGCAGCAGGTGCGGGTAGGAGACAAGACGCTGGATTGCGAGGCTCTGTCTCTCTCTGGGTGACGCAAAGTTCCTGGCGCGGGTTCCGGTCGACCGCAAAGAGCGGAAAAGGAATGGCGAAAGCGGTGGCACGAAGTTGCTGGGGTTTGGTGCCGCGGAATCGGAGGCGGCAAACAGATGCGGAAACGGCCGACGTCGATGGCAGCAGCGAGGCTGGCGGCGACCACGAGAATGCAGAAGCAACTGGTTCAAACAGAGATGCAGCGAGAGAGGAGCAGGAGGTAAGAGAAGGTAAGGCGAGGGAGGATGAGGTGAGGCGAGGTGGCCGTGATGGACGGAGAGGCGAGAAAGGCGGTCGTGACGGGACACTGGAGAGGAAACAACTTGAACTGGGGGGCGTCGGGGAACGAGGAACGAGGAAGGTGGTGGGACGTGAGCGCAGCACAGCGCAGCGTGCGGTGAGGTGCCGGCGAAGGAGAAGGAAGGCGCGGGTGTGGTAATGGGCGTGGGTACAGTGTGGTATAGGCGTGTATACCTCTACGTGGGTAGTCACGTAGTGTGTGGATGTACGTAGGTTTGGAAGGTGGGACGTGGGACGTGGGGAAGGGGACCTTCCCTCACACGTTCTCGCAACCGCCTACTTCTTGCCAACCCAGCGGGAAAGAGGCGGCGCGTGTGCAAGTCGCAGATGCAGATGCAGGTGTAGGTAGGTGCAGGGCAGGTGCGGGAATCCCTGAGTTTCCAGAATAGAATACTTCTTGGCGCTGTCTACTTTATAAGATACAGCAGAAGCAAGAGCAGGAGGAGGAGCGGAAACAATTGCAATACAGCGGGAAGGACAGCCCAAGCAGGAGCGAAGCGAGAAGCGCTGCGAGTGGAGATGGAACGCTCGCGGTGAGGCATGGAAGGTGCCTCCTAACTCTCCAAGGCAGCACCTACCTACTCTAGAGAGGTAGGGTTGGTACCTAGGTAGGTAGGCACCTAGGGTCTGGCAGCTAAGGTCGCGCCTCCTTCGCACTTTCCTCCCACCCGCAATGACGCTCGAGGGTGGGGCCTGCTGAACGGGGAAGGTACCGAGAAGGTACCACTATACCGGGCACGGACTCTCGGGGAGGTCATCTCAGGGGTCGAGCTGCTGTCACTGGCAGGGAAAGGAAACCTGCCGGTTACTGGACGCCAAAGCTTAAACTGCTCACGCCTTGGGAGGGAGGGTACAGGTATGGAAGGTGGTTTTGGTTTGCGATGGCTCGATGGGAAGAGACTGTCGGCAATGATAGAGCCTATTGAACTACAAGTCTAGTATTCGAGTGTTGATGCCATGTAAACAGCCGAATGAAGCTCAACAAATACGTACACATTAACATTACCACATGCCTCCGTACCTACCTATTTTCGAGCTAGGTCCAAAGGGCTTGGATGCCTCGTCTCGTCGGTGGAGACACCACAACGGGGACTGGCGGAGGGGGGGAAGAGGGGGGGAACATGCGACAACACAAGCAAGACAAACTGCAGCCGCATCTGCGGGCGGCGGTGACAAACAGACGGTCCTGTCCCAGTTGCTGCTGGTGGAGGGTGGCAGATATGCAGGAGCGAAGCTTGCTGGGCGATGGTGACGCACGATAGGTAAGCTACCTATGTACCTACCTACCTATTCCACCTCAATGCTTGTTGCTCTCTGGGACATTGCCTACTACCACTGTGCTTCTCTCTACACGGTGGTCGCTAGCTACATACGGCATCTACTTGCGTCCCTCTCCCTTTGCCTCATCTTACCTCGGTAATACTCAGGTATAGATCATGAGTAAGTCACAACAGTAGCGGACGTGAGATTACTACCGTCAGATTACGAGGTTGCCGTCAGCCCACGGCCTCAATGTCGTGAGACGTTGGCTTAGGGCCGCTCACGATGGCGACAGCGAGATGCTACCTGAATGTGGCACTCGTCCCGGTCGCCGGCGCGACGTGGGAGGCATGAATGAGGTAAGGCGTAACATAGCGCCAGCGCAGGGCTAACGCATCGAAGGCGTCCAGAAGACCCCGAGAAGAATCGAAATAGTGTAGAAAACCGAAATGGCAAATCAAACGGGGAGGTCCAGCCACCACAACCGCAGCCCGTCCCGTCCGTTTCTTCCTTTGTTCCCTCGGGTCTTCTAACGCGGCTTCCGTGCTTCTGCTTCTGCTTCTGCTTCCATTTAGCTTCCATTTCCCTTCCATTACCCCCTCCCCCCTCCATTTCCACCACCCAACCAACCACCTCCTCCGTCCGGGCCAGTCATAGCGACTTGAGTTTTGGTGTGTTTTTTCTCCTCCTCTGTCTCTCTACCACTCACTTTGCCTCCGCAAGTTTCCGCCCCTTGGCCGCATCAAAACTCATCTCAGAGTTCTCTTCCACAGGTTCATCTGCTTCCCCTCCCACACATCGCACGCACGCCCTCACTCATCCCTACATCTCAAATCTTGCACGCTGCATGCGATCTGAGGCACGATGATGGAGGGGAGCCGAAAGAGAGGGGGTCGGCCAGAAGCTTCGCCGCGGCGCAACCATTGAAAGCACCGGCCGAACCAACCCTCCCCCCTCCTCGCTTGCCTCCTGATGCTACCCTGTTCTGGCGTTCATTGCCGAGCTGCTGACCCATGCCGATGTTATAGCAGAGCACATGGCAGACCAAGCTGTCGCAGGCCCAGGAGGGGCGACAATTTAAGAACCCGGAGCAAAAGATTCAAGAAGCAAAGTTGGGCTGCAAGCGTGTCCTTGACCCTTTCCAACTTGAGATCCCAGCCTGCTCTGCTCTCGCCCGTCTACGTTACGCACGTAATAGTGCTGCTCACATCCGGACCACTGTGTCTGACCGTTAAGCCGGGCGCTATTATGCTGCCATCGGGGACGAGGAACGTGCAGCGGCGAATAACGAAAACGACGGCGCAGCAGAAACGGTCTGCCATCTGTTGCCGTTTCGCATGCGGCAGCCACCCTGCCACCCACGCCTCGTTTTCCCGCCATCCTCTTTCCTCGCCGCCGTGAGCAGTGCAGACGAGAGAGAGAGGGCGGCCCCCGGGACAGCCCATCTCACAGCGTGTCTCAAACGTGCAGACCGGGACACCCCTGGCAGGTCAGCATCGTCGGGACCGAGAGAGTGCGAGCACGGGGCGCGAGTCGGTCTGGCTGCGCTGTGGGAGAGAAGGGAGCACCCGGTCAACCATGCTGGCGATGAAGCTGGGGGCAACACGGGGACGGGCGAGAGAGGAGGGCCGCCGGCCGGTTGGAGGGAGGGGCGGATGCGTGGAAGGGCCGTGGAAGATTTCTAGAATGCTTCCATCGAAGATCAAAGGGCACGGTTGGACGGTGTGTTTCGCCGCACGATGCGCTGATGTGATAAGATGACTGTGATGTGATATCTGAGGTCCTTACACCTGGGCGAAGGGGCGGGGAGAGACTGAGTGTGGCGTTACACCAGCCTCGTGGCGTCCATTTCGTCGGGATCCCCGGAGGTAGAGCCCCGTGATGCTCAGCAACAGTGGACTAGGTAGTATCACCATGACCTAAAAAGAACAACATCACAAATGCTCTAACCGCGCCCCTATATACTGCCATCTATCCGCCAAATGCCTGAGCAATTTTTCTGTTTCTAGGAACTTATTATTTTGCAATTTGTATTTTAGTACGCGCTGTTAAAAGTTGGTGTATTGTCAGGCGCTCAAGTTCCAAAGTACGGTGGATGAAGCTGGACACGAGGCCATCTCCAAGGGAAAAGATACCTCTCTTGCTCGCGCCTCACCACTAGGTAGGATATGTACGTGATGTAAGCATTAGACAATTGCGTTAGTTGCGGGAAGGACCTTCTCATCGTCGGTACCTTCCCGCCCTTCGGGGTCGTCAATTCCAGGCTGGGAGGGCAATCGCGAAATATCACCGGGAAGGCCGTTCCTTCCCTTATTTCTCGCCGACATTTTCTATCGAAAACGCAAAGGGAAAGCGCCTTCCACTTCACTTTCCACCTTCCATCTTAACAGGAAGGAAACACCGCCATCCGAGAAGGCGCCCCCCAGTGTACATCCATTACTCACCTTTCTACCTAACTGTGATAGGTACCCCTGCTGGTAGTCGGGTGGCCTTGGCGAAACACACTGCCTCTTTGTTCACTCCCGTCCTCCGTCCAACTTCAGCCTCTGCACCAACCACCAACCACCCAGCACCCACGCATTCACGTCTTCAATCTGCATCGTATCTTTTAATTTGCTTCTCCTCTCCCCTCTTCCATTGCCGCCGCGTTACCGTCACACCCACTCCGACGGGTCATCTTGGCAGTGCCGACCGGCTCGTCATCGTGACGGCCCGGCCGGAACAAGAAACCCTCCACATCGCCGCGTGGTTTTTGGTGTGGTGATGCTTACCGTGGTCTCCGAGGCCGGGCTATGTTCGGCCAAACTCGATCCGCCGAACGCCTTCTGCATTTGTCTCTCTACCCGCTATTCCTGTCCCTCGCAAATCTTCTCGAATTCCCTGTTCGATTCGGCTTTCTCGTCCCGAGGGAGCCTCGCCACTCGTCGTCCCGTCCTCGCTTGCCACGCTTAGAGAAGACGAACCCGAGGGCAATCTGTTCTCGGCCCCAACGGATGCCCAACGCCCATCCTAGCCTTCGCCTGGGCGCAAACCTCGCACAAAGGAGCGTTTACTTAGACTTCTGCCTGGTGAAACACGCACCTCCCAGGCCCTGGGACCGGCGACGGGGAACACCTCTCTGGCACCAACAAGTTGCAACAACGAGATGCGCACCTCCCTGCCCACCGTCACTCTGCTTGCATGAACCAACAGGAACAGTTTGGGCAACACACACCCAGACTTGCACTCGCACTCTCGCCCACACGTACACACGCACACACACATTCTGCGGCATAACCAACCTTCGGTGGCCGTTCGACGTCCGTTTCCCGTTCCCCGAGACACACCACGTACCGATGCGGCGGAAACGCACGTGTGGTCTAGCGCTCACAAGCTCGACGCCATCGCGAGTTACTTGCTCTACCACGTGTCGAACGAGATTCCATCGCCCTTCTCGAACCACGCATTGAAGACGCCGCCGAACCGCCATCTCGCCCGTTCGCTCAGGGTATTACCATGCACCCTGACCGCTGTCGCTTCTGTTTCCCTTTACGTGCCAAGCGCTAATAATAGTGTCAACCTTCCATAGCACCCTGCCTGCCGCCCCGGCCGCGCAGCTCGAGCTCGCACTGGAGCTGCCCGCGACACGGCCGATCGCCCTTAAAGATCCAGCCTTGGTTGTTAGACACCTTCAGAGAGAATGCGAGCCGCATGCCAGGGTACTTCGCCCTACCTAATCCCAGGCTTTCACGTGTCTAGATGCTCGTGGCATCGCAGGAATCCCTGGCCAAACCCTCGATACAGCCCATGCCTTGTCAAACTCGGGATGAGGCATTATTCTTTCCATCCGGCTCACCGTCTCTTCTCTCTGGCCAGAAAAATTTCTTCTCCGTCCGACAAACACAGCCTTGGCTTCTTCTCTCACTCGTTACTAACGCGGTGCTTGGCTTCGATGCCCCTGTCGCTTCCCTCGTGTGCCGCTGAGCAGTGCCAGGAAGATTCCTTCATTCATTGTCCTAGCTCCTCGCTAGCTATAAGCCGGGTCCATTTGGTCTCGAGACGACGTCTAGACTGGTCCATGCCCGTTTCTACTCTCGTATATCTCGGGCTCGCCACCCGTTGTATCCCCAATCTCGATCAATTGCTTCCTGGACAACACCTCGCGACTTGAAGGAGAACCCCTGGCAGAATGCAATAAATTTATTGGCCTTTCTGCCCGGGCAGCCCGGAACTGTTCTGCTCGGTTATACAAGAATGCAATTCGATGGTCTCTGTTCGAGATCGCCTGTGTGGCATTCTACGATTGGGAGGTCGCTCGGTTGTTTCATGGCCACGGATTCGGTTTGAGTACAGACGACAGACGGATTTCGAGACGGACCGCGATATACTACAACCATCCGTCACATGCATTTGCAGCACACAGAGGCGCTCTTTGAAGAAGATTCTTTGCGATTGGGAATTACAGATTATCGACGTCTACTTGCACCCATCCTTTGCTCAACATCACCCCATTTTGACTTCATTTGAATAGCCGCGGCAACGTGCCGCCACGTTGCCTAACTAGTGCGAACTGCAGGTCTGAGTACCTGGCGGAAATCCGCTCCCTTCGGGCAAGGTTATGCTTTGTCGTGTGTCATGCTCCTTTGCATGTCCTCTGGTCCTGGCAGAGGACTCGCCACGAGGTGCTCTGCGGACGGAACATCTTCAACTTATCGGTGTTATTGCGTTCCACGGCTACCGTGGTCGTCTGGTCACCGTTCACGAACGTCGATGGAGCCCCGATATTCCGAGATTTGGAGGTGTGCCGCCAGAGGCCCAGATCCTTGCGTGCAATGAGTGCAAAGGCCTGGAGGACGTTGACATTGCCGATGCCGGGCCAGGCATCCCGCGTGAGGGCTTGCATGGCGACGTGAATCGCTCCGCTGAGAGCGGTGAGGGCGCACGTCCAACGGTGAGTCGATGGCCGGAGACTCGAAAGGTTTGGGGTGACCAAGAGGGGATCTACAGCCGACGGGTCCGTCGAAATTGGACGGGCCGCCCCGACGCCCGCGTTCCCCCGGGGGCGAGTGGGTACCCCGCCGATCGGTACGCGGACGGCCCAGATCCTTTCCGTGCATCCAGCGGGTACAGAGTGATGCGACGCCCCCGACGCGGGCTCACAAGCCGCACAACCCTTGGGTGCAGTCAAGACCCCCAGCAGTGCTGCAGCAGACGGCGCCGTTGGCGCAGAAGCACGCTCTTCCGAGGTCGTCATTTTTTATGTCGGCGAATAGTGACTTCAAGGTCGATAGAAGGTCGTTCGACTCGGGGGTTGGCGGAGTTTGAGCCCGACCAGGCGACGAAGGCCCAGGGCGGTCTGCCGCGACGGACTTGTCCGCTGGGTGTCCCTGGTGGCTGGCCAGAGGAAGCTGTTCCGCGTCAAGCGGAAGAGCCAGAGCCGTGGCGGCCAGAAGAGCGATGATTTGCGAAGCTGCGACGACTCTCATGATGACGGCGGTAAATGTCCTATACGGGGATCGAAAGAGTGGACGGATATGACGAAGTTCTTTTGGTGTTTGATACGCAAAATAATGAACGGACGGCCTGGTACTCGAGCTCTGTCGTCGGACAATTGGGCCGGACGTGGTCGGGTTCTTAAACGGACTCGAAGCGTTGCAGCGGACGAGGCCAACGACACTAACAAGCACCGGTCTGTTTGTCGGAATCACCAGGGGCAGGCCAAGCACCTCGGAAAGCCACACCAGAGGGTGAAACAGGTGCGCACACAAAGATTGAAAGAAGTCAAGAGTCGGAAGCCCGATGCCAGGTGGCTTGCTGTCTGCAAAGAGAAGACTGGGGGGGCAACGGGGGTCTCGGCTCAATTAATACGCATCGCCGTTGACAAAGGCGCACTGGAAAGTAGAGGGTCAACGGGCAAGCCCCTTCCCTCTGGTCGTCTCTCCTTTCCTTCGAGACCCCGGACGCACAAAGCAAGGACGGAATAGATTGCCTGCCACCCCCAATATGAGGTTTTGGCTGACTTGCCGGTGCTGTCACGTCGCACCCAGCGCCAAAGAGGGCTTTGCTTTGCGACGCTGGGCTGGGCTGCACAGCGGCTGCAAATGATCCGAAAAGGCGCTGGGAAACGAGACGACACCTGGCGCGAGCGTTGGTCGACGGGTCCCTCGGTGCGTTCGTTTGGTGCAGCGACCCGTGCGGGAGCGTGACTGTGGACGGACTGCTCCGGACCTTGGCTAGGACGCTGTCTAGGCTCTAAAGGAGGCTCGAGGCGACCTTGGGTTACCTGCCGGCGCTTACTTGGACGAAGTTATGAACACCAACTTGCAATTCATGCAGGTTGCCGCCTGTGTTGGTGCAGCCTTTCAAGTGCAGGGTGCAGGTGCAGTTGCGAGTGGTGGTGTTGGTGTTGGTGTGAGTGCAGCTGTTGGCGCCGTCGCACGCTGAACGGTGGGGCGTGGCTTGGAATTGATGGTTAGAACGGCGCTGATCGTCTTACCTCCCGCCTCGGACGGCATTGTCATCGCATCGAGTCAGTTGCGGTGCACGTGAAGTTGTTTCCTCCCACGAGCTTCGAACCGACGGACGTCAAGATGGTCAACGACCCCTCCAAACAATGCACGGCTCACGATGGGCTCTCGCTGGGCTCTGAGAATGCTTCAACTTCCCTGCGTCCCAGGCGTGTGTCCCTGAGACGCTGGGAACCGAACACGACGCCCTATACTATTGTGTGTTTACTGATATCAAAGCAGGGCGCGAGTCGATGGTCCTAGTGCCAGTTTCGTCTGCCCGGCGGTGTGGGGTGCAGAGTGTGCCATGCTGGTTCTGGAATGAGGCGCCAAGATGACGTTTGTAAATCGATGGCGATTTGGTCAAGTCGAGGCTTGGGACGAGCCGGTCGAGATCACATTGACTCGGTTTGAATCGTCTGATATACCAGAGGAGCAAACAGGCTCAGTCGGCATGTTAGCGAGAGCGAACTGTCAACTGTCAAGAAGAACATGAACGGGGAGATAGGCGAGAGGCAAGCTCGCGATGGTTTCCGGACGACGGGGCTGCGGCTTTCGAGATGTCATGTTCAGGATGGACTGTATTATTACCGGGTTACAAGTACTTTTGCCTTGCCTTGGGGGAGCTGTCTTTGTGCGGGAATAGGCGGTGGGTGCAGTGTAACAGGCTTCACCTGGGCTAAAGTAGTGCAGTTGTGTCTGTCAGGCTTGTTTGTTTCCAGGCTGGAGAAACATGGCGCGGGTGACGGGCGGTGGGATTCAGGGGCGGCTTGAAGAAATTGCGCGGGAGTGTTTGGCATCTACCTGACATGTTTCGCTATATTTCTGCCTAGGTAAGATTGGGTAGAGGCTTTGGGATATGGGATTGGGGGTCATGGTGGCTGATGAGTTGCGATGCCGTCGAGCCGCTCGGTGCGATGGGATCCATTGCTATTTCGGTGCTGCCAAGCGAGAGAGAATCTGCCAGCTCTCCCGGACTTGCCAGCTGCAACTGCCACTTGTCAGAAATGCCCACCCGGTTTACCGCTAAGAGAGTACGGATCGATGAGTCAGCCTGCGCTGCACCTACCCACCTTACGTAATGCCCGCAAACTCCAAACTCCGCAGTCGGACTTAAGCGGACCGTAGAGGGGCACAGCTGCAGCGCAGAGAAGCTACGGGAATTTCCACCGCCTTCCAACCACTCACATGACCAGCAAAAAGGCTTTAGCTAAGCAGCCAGAGCCAAGGATCGGACGGTTGTCCCGAGCTTCTTTTCCCTCCGTGATAGAAACGTCATTTGTCACTGCCTCACCCGCAGGGCCACCTACAAATTCCTTTTTATTACACCTCGATCGCCGTCGGTTTCCTTTGTCACGAACCACACGACTCAGAACATACACCACAACCACATCCAAGATGTCGTTCAACATCGCCCTCCGCCAAGCGCCCATGCGCCTGGCGCAGCGCATCCCCCAGCAGCTATCCCGCTCCTCCCGGGCAGCCTTCCACACGGCCAAGACGCCGGCCACCGCCCGCAGCGGCCTCGCCTCGCAGCTCGCCGCCCGTAACGCCTTCCGCTTCTCCTCGAGGACGTACATGCAGCAGGCCCAGCCCATCCAGGGCCAGCAGAGCAGCCCGCTGCGCAAGCTGATGGTCGGCGGCGCCATCTTCGGCGGCACGCTCGTCGCCATCAACATGGTCTTCAACCGCGAGACCCGCGACGACGGCGGCATGCCCGCCTACGAGCGCGAGTACCTCAACGACACGTTCCTGCACACCGGTCTTGGTGTCGGCATCATCGCGCTGTCGGCCCGCCAGATGATCCAGTCCGGCTTCGTGTACCGCCTGATGGTGACGAACCCGTGGGTCGTCGGTCTCGGTGGTCTGGCGCTTAGCATGGCCACCATGTACGGAACCAGGGCCATCTCTCCCGACAAGTGAGTCCCTCCCGCGTCTATCCCACCGTCCTAGAAAGAAATGCTAACACCTGGTTGAACAGCTACATCCCCAAGTACGCCCTCTGGACGGCCTTCAACGCCACCCAGGCCGCCATGATGGCCCCGATGCTGACCATGGTCCCCGCCGCCCTCCTCGCCCGCGCGGGTCTCTACACCGTCGCCATGATGGGCTCGCTCTCCATCGTCGGCGCGACCGCCAAGCAGGACAAGTACCTCTACATCGGTGGACCGCTCCTCGCGGGCCTCGGCATCGTGATCGCCTCCAGCTTCGCGCCGATGCTCCTCCCCGTCACCGCCGTGCGCACGCTCGCGCTGACGGAGAGCATCTCGCTGTACGGCGGCCTGGCCGTGTTCGGCGGCTTCACGCTGTACGACGTGCAGAAGATCCTGCACCACGCGCGCCTGGCCGAGAGGGGCGTCATCCGCAAGGATGCTGTGAATGAGAGCATCGCGCTCGAGCTGGATTTCATCAACATCTTTGTCCGCATGGTCCAGATCCTGATGATGCAGCAGAACAGGAGGAAGTAGAGGGTTGTTTTTCTTTTGTGAAGAGATGGTGGTGAGGAACGAGGATACCAACACATTAACTTATCATGCCAGCAGCGAGGATGCTGCAGCCGGTTTTGGGAAGAAGAAGAGGCTTTTTTGTCATAAGAAACCCCTCTCATGAATTTCAACACAGCTCCGAAGACGTCCCTGGATTTGGGGATCGGAGTTGGCGTTTTACTGTACACTAGCAAGACCCAAAAAAATTTCAAACGTTTAGCCTCCTCTCCAAGGCGTGCAACGATGCCCGAGACTTGATACTGTTGCTTCATGCACCGGTAAATCAACATCGCCAAGATCAAAAGTCTTTGGCTCGAGTAGCCTGGGTCATTTGCATGGCGTGTAAAGTGTGTATTGATATTGTTCATTAGCGGTTGAGCGCTATCATCGCCTTCGTCAGTCCCAGTTGATCCCTCGGGACCATTCCCCCTTTGATATCATTTGATCCCCTTCCCAAACATGTTAAATCGTTAAAGAAAGGCCGCGATCGCGTATGCATCCCAAATCCCAAAAATCCAAGCATCCCATGTTGTTACAGCTTCACCCCCCTTTTCCCTTCCTCCCTCTTCCCTTCCTCCCTCTTCCCTTCCTCCTCCCTCAAACCTCGACGCTCTTCTTCCATCGCAAGTCACCCCTGAAGCTCGGGGAAGCTCCTCAGGAAGTGACTGGGGCACTCGTACCCGGACGGGTTCTTGTTGAGGTACAGCTGGTGGTACTGCTCCGCGTCCCACCACTTCCCCGCGGGGACGATCTCCGTCACGATCTTGCCCTTGTACCACTGCTCGTTCGCAAGCCTCGTAACCTCCCTCGCGATCCCCTCCTGCTCCTTGTCGTGAAAAAAGATCGCGCTGCGGTACTGCGGACCGGTGTCCGGGCCCTGAGAGTTGGCAGTCGTAGGATCATGCATCCTGTAAAAAAACTCGAGCAGCTGGCGGTAGCTGACTTTGGACGGCTCGAAGACGATCTGCAGAGCCTCCGCGTGCCCCGTCCTCCCGCCGCAGACGGTCCGGTAGTCGGGGTCCTCGAGGTCGCCGCCGATGTAGCCAACACGGGCGTCGATGAGCCCTTTCGCCTGGAAGTGCTTGCGGTACATGTGCTCGACGCCCCAGAAGCAGCCGGCCGCGACGGTGGCGCGCTGCGCGCCGTCGGGGATCGTGGGGCCCTTGGCCGCGGAGGAGGAGGACGGGGAGGAGGCGAGGGACATCGTGGAGGTTGTTGTGAAGGGGCGTGTTAGGCGTGCTAAGAAGGAGAGAGGCATTTGTTGGGGTTTTTGGGAGAGAAGAGAATTGGGAGTTTTGGGTGCTGCGAAGACGGAGGTGGATGATTGCAAAGAGGGGCGGTGGGAGCTGGGATAGCACAGCTAGGTAGTGTAGCTAGCTAGGTGGGGTTTTTGGAGGGAAGGTAGGGGCGAATCGTGATTTCTGGGCGGTATGACGAGGGTGTCTTTGATCGGGAAGGGAAGGTGATTGGAAATTGTTTCACTCTGCGACGTTGGCAATTGTCCACGAGGTCTGTGGAAGTAAGAAAATCATTTGGGGGGAAACAGTTTTTGCAACTTATAACTGCCAACGCAACAGCTCGATCGTCGCGGCAAATGGCCCTCGCGTTGTGACTGATTCCCAATGCTGATTCCAAGATTTAATTCCAAAATACTGATTCCAAACGGCCGGATCCTGCGGAGTTGCATCCATCCTGCAGCGCCTCCCCCTTCTGGAGCCTTCGGCAGAGGCACAGCACCACCTGGCGGGTCGCAGCAGGGGGGGCGGTTATAGGGGACCGCAGAGAGTGTTGAAGTCATCACTTGGACCGGGGACTGAGGAGAAACGGTGCGCATGACAAATCAGCGGATTTCGGGGTTTAGCTTATCGATAAGGATGTAATTTTTTGCGAGACGCCCAGCTTGCTTCGGTAAGTATAGCGTATTGTTCATCAACGACGGAGACGGCAGCAACACAGCGACAACTCAAATGACGGTGAAGCTGTCGCAATAGGTAGTAAATAACGACTTTAAAACAGCCTTGTAGAACAAACCCGTGCAGGTAGAAAGTGAAGATCTCGTTTAGCAGGAATGCTTGGTAGCTGGTACTGGATACCCTCGTCGACGAGCAGCAACGATCAGACACCCAGGAGCTGCCTGCCTCGAGATGACCGTTTGATGGTGTTTTAAAAACCTGGGAGTTGGCCAAGATCTCGAAGCGAGGTGAACACGGCTTTGCCCTCAGATTCCACGACATCCTCGGTGCAGAGGCAGCATCAACGCACGCAGCCATAATTAATACTTACGTAAGCGGCTGTGGTTTTGGCCCATCGCCCAAGGGGTTGAGAAGAAGAACGCAATCACTCCCACGTGTGGGACACTGTGATAACCACTGGTCACTGAGAATAGGATGCAGATTCAACGAGAAAAGAGGCCATTTCGTGCAGCGTGGCTGTTGTGCCGAATTTTCTGATTGGCCTGACAATAAGAGACCGGGAAAGGAAGAAAAAGACCGACTTGGAAAACAAATTACAGCTGGTGATGTAACAGATACATCAAGTTCCTCAGTTGGCCGTGGGCAAACGTAAGACATGTGTACATTGTCACAAGATTTGAGCGAGACTTGGGAGAGAACAAATTGCTTCTTGTCATGGAATCAATGTACCGAATTTCCTGATTGGGCTTTGTTCTTTGTTCGAGGCTTGACTTGTAGCATGTATTTACTCGAATGCTTCTTTTTCTCGCTCTTGATTGGCTAGTCGAGTTTGTGTACAAGGGAACGTACTATGAAGGGAAGACGAATTTCTACTATTTTCAATTCTCATTGGCCAATTCAGCGTGTGGAAAATGGAAAAACGCAATGACGAAAACTCAATGTCAGTGAAAATAAGTCACTTCTTTAATTCTCTGATGTACCGAGTCCCCCAATTTGCTTGTGTGTTTGGCTCGAGAGTGACTTGTGCCAGGCGTGTATTTCCCAGGGTCTTTTCGCCGGACCCTTGATTTCCCGATTGAGCGTTGTGGCTGCAGAGAGTTAAGTTGACTCGTTTGGAAAAAAAGAAAACAAAGAAAACGGTTTTCTCAACTCAAATCGTTGCCGCAGCGCTTCTAGAGTGCCACACAAGGCTCAAGGCTGGCCAGGGGAATATTCTTCTCTCCGCACTTGAAAGCGCGGCATGGCGCTGCTTGGTCCCGGCTCTGACTTGCAGTCAGGTAACAGAAGAACTCAGGGGCGCCATGAAGGACTTGAAATGCGCTGTCGGAAGCAACTCGTAGTGAATTGGATCGTAATCCCACTATACTCGAGTCCAGCCTTGTGAAGCAGATAGATCACTCTCCCTCCGTTGTTGTCAAGTTTCCAAAAGCAGCTTCGACGCAACCCAAGCCGTCACCACGTCCTGAGAAATTCGGCACCCATGGTAAGAGGCTCTCCTGTGCCGCTGAGCCGACTTACCATCAGCGGAGAATTTACCAGCCTTGACTTTCCAACTGCAGCTACGTTATCCATCACAACAAAGCTTTCCGCTCTCGTAGCTAGGAAAGTTTCATTCTTGCAGTCATAAAGCCACTTTTGTGGCCTGAATCTATCGATCACCAGCGAGCAAGATTCTTCCGGAGCGTTTGTCAGTAGACTCCCTGTTCTGAGAGCAAAAGCTTCCCGATCTCCCTATAAGCATTGCCTCCTCGCATCAGTCTATCATGTTACCCAATCCTGCTGTTATTCAGGGATACCTCGAGTCTGGCTCATCAGGACAACAGGAATCTGATCCAGTGACTGAATCAGCAAAACACATCACTTACACGGGCGGCGGCCTGCGTGCCTGAGAAAGAGTGGATTTCGTGGCTGGAAAAAAAGGTTTGACAGCAAATTTCGCCTGCCGGTCATATGGCCTCCTGGAAGCAAAAACTTTCAAAAACTTTGACTGTGGCTTGACGCCGAGGGGTTTTCCCCTGGAGGGCGTTCTGTGAACAGTCCCAGCGTTGCCCGGCCACCTCGACCGGGACCAACAGCGTGTTGATCAAGCTCACCTCCAATGCTGTGTGAGTGACATCTATCTGTACGTTTCCATCAACACAGCATCATCAACGAAACACAGGCTGACTTGACGCTAGTGAAAAGGTGACGTCCATCTCTCTCCATCCTTGAGAACAATTCCATGGGAAATTGGCGAGCGAGCAGAACAGACACCGCCAGGAGGGGGATACAGCCCCTTGGACACAACACCAACCAAGCCAGAGAAAGCACTCATACGGGCAGCAAGGCGTTTGTCAGTCACGACACCTGAAAATTTCTCACTTGGAGAAACTCAAAAGTGACCAAGCGGAATGTTCGAGAGCCTGGGTACGAGGACTTAAGGGTTGCAGCAGTCCCCCGACAGATTGACAGAGAGAAAAATCACAGATTGGACATTGGCAAGACGTGAAAAACTTTACTTGCTGAGAGAGCGAGTGGCTGATTCTCGAAAGCATTAAAAGGGCGTCTTTCCCCTATCCTGGAGTTGTTTCCTTTCTTTTCTCTGCACACCACCGCGTACACAAGCTGACTATTCCTCGGTACTCTCACCCAAACAACTTCCGACGTTCAAATACTCAGCACGCAGTGGTTTACTTACCAGTCCCTCCAGCTTCCCCCTTTTATTACCCTTTCACCCTCGGACCCCTTTCTACAATGTCGTCTACTCGGCAAATCACTACCGGCACTACCACCCCCTGCGCCCCGCTCACCATGTACGAGCGGCGACTGATCAATGGCGCGTCCGTTCTGTTCGGCCCCGGCGGACAAGTACTGTCCTGCAAGCTCCTACGGGACTTCTCGAGTGTCCGGATAGACGGACTGGGACCCCACCAGTTTAACCCAGCGTCACTCAGGTCTATCTTGACCGCGCTGGGGGTCCCAAGGGGCGTGACTGTCCAGCCTTGTTACGACGACGTCACCTATTCGCAGTATATTCTGCTGGTTTCCGACTACCCTGAACTTGCTCAGGAG
>WIGM01000282.1:4067-51713 GCA_014235935.1 Colletotrichum musicola | reverse complement strand
AAGCCGTGGGTCGAGACGATCGACATCTCGGAGGAGGGGTGCAAGCAGGCGGTCGAGAGGGTCCACGACAACAAGGTGCACTACCGGTTTACGCTAGTAGGACACCAAAAGGCATTCAGCACGGCGTGAGAGCGTGAGCGGGACCTTTTTTTTTTAATAGCATCCATTAGTAATTCACCTTCGGTTGTTATCCGAGTGTCCACCAGAACTCGTCTCGCATGGTGGAGTTGAAGCTGACGTTCAGCTCGCTTACATATCGAAAGTGACTCAAAACATCGACGAAGGATTCGGCCGAAATCAAAAGACCCCTGAGATGACTGCATTTCTGCGCTTGTTTGTGACTCAATGCGCGTCTGGCCAGATACGGCCGCGAATTAGACACACACACAAAATGCTGACGTGGGGTTAATGGTACCTGCCAAGGGTAACAAACAAGAATGAGTGGCTGGTGAATTGAGGAGTCTTGGTTTGTCATTAGCCTGATAGCCTTTCTTATGGCTTTTAGTGAGACGTGAGCTATTTCAACATCAACTCTTAAACCCACACTCGTTCGTCTGTCTTTGCTCACTCATCTTCGCCACCGTTCCACTGCATCGCCAGCTTTATGCCATCGTCAGCAGTTCCTTCCCATTAATCCGACAAAATGGCATCCGAAATTCACGTCATCTCCAAGAAGGACCTTACCAAGCATGAGACCATCGCCGTCGACCTCGCCCTGCCGGCGCTAGGCCCCTCGTCCGTTCGGGCTCGCACCTCGCTCATCGGCATCACATACAACAACCTCTCCTACGCGAAGCTGGGCGACTTTCTGCAGTGGTGGTCAACCTGGCCCGTCCCGCTCGACGCCCCCGCCCCGTACAATAACCGCGCCGAGTTGGGCATCGTGCCGGCCTGGGGCTTTGCCAGGGTCCTCGACTCGACTGTCGAGGCCATCCCAGCCGGGAGCCTGCTATACGGCTCCTGGCCGACCTCTTCCCACCCTGTAGACCTGAGACTCGAGCCGTACGACGCGGAGGGCCACTTCCGCGAGGTCAGCGAGCACCGCCAGGGTCTCGGCAGCATCTACAACCGGTACAACCTCGTCGACGAGTCCGCGCGGCCGGAGGAGTTCAGGGCCAGATGCGCCAACGCATTCTCCATCTGGAACGCCGGCTACGTCGTCAACAGGTTCGCCTTCCCGACCGAGTTCAAGCCCGTCCACCCCACCAACGGTTCCGGGTGGAGCACCGAGGAGGCAGATCTAAGCGGCGCCGTGGTGGTGAATCTCTCGGCGTCGAGCAGGACGGGGAGGAGCATCACGTGGAACTTTGCCAGAAACCGCAAGCCGGGCGCGAATGGCCCGCTGGCGCTGCTGGCCGCGGCGTCGGCGCCAGATGCTTTGCAACCTACGCCCGAGGCAGCCTTCGATATCAAGACCGTCGGGTACAGCCAGCTCGCGACCAAGGAGACGGCGGAATGGATCTCGGGATTCAAACCCAACCGGATCGTCGTCATTGACAACGGCGGCCCCCAAGAAGTCACCGAGGACTTCAGGAAGTCGCTCGCGGACGCGCTGCCCGAGGCCGCGCTCACGCTGTTCTTGATCGGAGGACAGCCCAAACTCCAGACGCCAGAGGAGTTTCAGGCGTCGATGGCTCTGAAGGCGAAGTGGGCTTCCACCGTGCAGCTCAACACGACCGAGGTCATCAATGGTGGTATCGCTGCCGAAGGAGGGGACGCGTACTGGAAGGGGACGGACGAGGCCTTTGAGCGGGCAGTGGAGGAGAAGTATCTCGGGGACATGGAGCTGGTCTGGGGTAGCGGAATCAGCGGCTCTGAGGGAGTCGAGAAGGCTTGGGAGAACATCATTCAGGGCACGTTGTCACCCAACAAAGCCTGGGTTTACCGGATCTGAGAGACAGAGGCGTCAACTTGAAGGTTCTGAAGTGTGAGACTCATCACTTATACCCCAAACAAGGCCTTGGTCGTAAACGAGCCAACCTAATAATTCCATCCGGCCAACTACACCCCCCTTGGGAAACAAGGTGTCGGCTTCCCGGTTATTAACTTAGGGGCCTTTTATTCCACACCCCTAAATTGAGTATTTCACATCCCCTCTATCCATTCCAGCCCACTACTAGTATTTACTTTTATTACTATTACTTACTACTCTTACTGCTGTCCGTTATTATCACTTTTGTCGTTATTGTCCGTCGTCGTCGTCGTCGTCGTCGTCGTCGTCGTCGTCGTCGTCGTTACTGCTGTTTATCGAAGGTGGGATATTCAGCTTGGGGGTGTGAAATAATAGTCCCTTAATTTACCCCAGGGCCACTGGGACTTTCCTATGAAATATGAATACTCTCTTTTATTTGCACAGCCCTATCATTGTTGATTCATGAAAGCTGGGGTCGTTGTCAAGTTTCAGACAACTGACTGTTTCAGACGAACCCTCACGGCCTCGTGCCAAAATCCGATCCAGCCATTCGGTATCGCCCTTTCTAATTTGAACTCGTCCTGGCCAATGGAGAGAAAGAGTAAAGTATCCAAATATTATGCCCAAGTTCCGGGCTCGGTGAGTTGTGACGAACCGACGGCTCTGGGATCGCCTCTTCAGAGACCCAGACCTTCCGCATGTTCTCGAATGTGGAATTTCCCGGCTGCCTACCGTGATAACGTCGACACCGATGCTGCGGTTCAGGGCGGGCTTGGCAATCGTTTTTGAACCCGTCTGACAAGACTGAGCACGAGACCGATCGGTCGTCAATCCTCGGCAAAGCCCGTGAGATACGGTTGCGAAGTCTATAAAATGCGAGTGATCGCCTGCCATTCGATGTGATATCCAGAACATGCCTGGATAGCATTCCTCAGCGCATAAAGAGTCCTGTTTAACTTCTGTTCTTCTGTCGCATCATTGAAGTTATTGGAAGTTGAAGTCTGGCACTTCTGTACACCTCCCGTCTACCGACACAACCCACTGCAATACCTGACTTAAACCATCACGACGACATCATGAAGGCCGTCATTGTCATTACCGCCCTCGTCTCCGTCGTCTCCGCTGGCATCCCTCGCACTGTACGATGTGCTCGCTTTCAGAGCTCCCGAGCCACAACCTCGACGTGTTCCTGAACCGTTACTGACAATACCTATGCCAATTAGTCGGACACGCCCGGTCGCGACCTCTTTACCCGACAGAATGCCTGCACCAAAGCTGACAGTGAGTGGAAACCTTCAGTGCCGCGCAGGTACGCCGATGGCAAAAGGGTCTTTTGGTTGTCTGACAGCTCTGTAGACTTCTGCAACGACGGCGACGCGTTCTTCACGAGATGTTGCGACGGATTGAAATGCGTCGTGGAGCAGATTCCTCAGATTGGCAGGACGAAGGTCTGTCAATAGACGCGGTCTACCGGACACATCTTTTGTGACTTGCCGAGCGGCTATCGGTTTTGCGCAGCATGTATGTTTTGGTTCTCCGAGGCAGAACATCAATCCTTTTTGCCAGTTGATAAGTCAAAATGCCATAATGCAGGGTAGTAGTGAGTATTGGTGATGTATTGTACTCATAACTGCGCTACGCTCAAATTTTGACCTGACCCTTTTCGCTGTAGTTTCAAAGTTTGTCTCAGTGCCCCTCAGACTCTCATCCTCCTCCGCAACACCACGCTCAGAAAGTCAGCGCATCTTCCGAGATGGGAACCAAGTCGCCCTTCCCCTTGAACCGCTCCACGATGTCGGCCTGTTCGGACAGCATGAGCCGATCGCTCTGGTTCCCAAACCTCGCGAGCACCCTCCATCGCGCAAAGTCGCCGGGGTTGCGCTTGTCGCCGTGCGCCGCCTTGGGGTTCTCCCAGTGTCCCCTCGAGAAAGATATGAGGGTCGAGATCTTCTGGTTGGGGATGTCGTAGACGAGCGAGCACACGGTGCCCGTCTCCTCGAGCCAGTTGACCTGCCACAGCTCGCCGGGCCGGATGCACTGGTACGTCGCGGCCTGGTAGTTGACGCGGCCGGCCATGGGCCCGCCGTGGATGGCGTAGACGACGCGGTCCTCGGAGAAGAACCACATCTCGTACCGCCACTTCTCCGGGTTGCCCTGCTCGTCCTCCGCGTCGTAGTCGTAGATGAGGTGCACGTCGCGGATGTCCTTGTCGAACGTTGAGTCCAGCGGCGTGTTGGTCTGGAAGCGGGGGAGCGGCTTTGCCGGTGCTCTGTTGGAGAGGAACATGACTCGGGAATAAGGTGAGAAATATGAGCGAAGTGTTCACTAGTGAGGTCAAATGAGACTTTTGCGCTAGATTCCTGACGCCTACGAACAGGTTGAAGGATTTTGTTCTAGAATAAATGATTAGGACTGTCCGCTCAGTCGTTCGGCTGGTGGGAAGAACGTTTTATCGTGACGGATGTCCGTGGAGTCCGTCCGTGGAGAAGGAGGTCATGGTGGTGTGACGGAAATGGTCTGCCGTAGCGGGTCTGTGTGGTGACATGCTCGAATGTCTGGAGAACATGACATCATAGGCCGACCTTTCCGGGCAAACGTACCATGGGAACGGAAAGCTTGAACGGCTTTAGAATGTTTGGCAGACACGGTGCCTAACGTGACTAGTGAGTCGGAAGCTTATTCTAGGTTGTTGCGGGAAGCAGGCTCATGAAAGTTTGCTGGGCTCGTGCACTAGGTTATGTTCCGAGGTTGTCCATGGACACGCCTCCTCATGACAAGTCCTATGCATGTGTTGACTCTAAAAGACTTGAAGCACCTTTTTGATTTGGGATACCCAACTAAATTCAATGGTTTAATATGATTGGCTTCTGCTTGTCTTGCACCCTGCAGCTTCTTTCGGTTTCGAGGAGACTCCTGTCGCATCTACCCAAGCGACCATGACCGGACTTCCGGCTCTTGGCATGTCTGAATTCTGGGCAAGATGGACGTTGGCTATACCTATGGTATTCGAATAAGAGTTTCTTGTCAAGCAATTTCCCATTTTTTTGATCATATCAGAAATCTGTTCAGGGAGAGGTTAACAAATACTTGGTGACCAGTGAGTTAATTACTAGAGCGCCAGTTTTCAACAACTTGCTCCCTAGGTTTTCGTGAGTTCAGAACCAGAGTCTCCAAGTTGTTAATAGAATACTGAACTAAAACCCTCATAGACAATAGTAGTAAAGCCAAAATATAACAAGAGAGCGCAGCGCTAGCTCCCGTTCTACTGAATTAGTGTTTTCACAGGTTACATTCTCTTATAATAATAAACAGAGGATATTAGGGAGCCACCAAGTTTCCAAGAGTAGCTTACTTCCTAAGCAAGAGTCATAAGTGCTATGGGTACGCGTTATGAAACACATCATAGCATACATACGTTTCTTACTCCTCGGGATCATCGCAACACTGCAAGAAGACACCCAGTCTTTGGGATGTCCTTTGACCTTACTAATAGCATTTGACAACCAGCAGCACTATTATCCTTCGCGACACCTAATAGAACGACCGAACCTGAAAACAGCAGCCCTGGTTGATCTTCTATCTTGACCAAATATCGAGTGTCCCAGACATGACGACGCCACACTGGAGGCACAGATCCCAAAAAGCTTCGATCGCCTCGGAGTTCAGAAGGGAGAAGAAAACACCGAGGCATTTCTTCATCTATTTCTGATGCCCGGCCATATCTCAACGCGACACCTGCGGCTCATTGACCACAGGGCTTGATGGCGAATACCTGAGTCGGCGCCAATCGCCTTCCTCCCTGGCGCACAGAGCGAGAAGGAAATTCCACGACCGGCGTGTCCAGAATGTTTCATTTCGGGGATCCGCGTCCGCAGCTGAAAACAGTTGAGAAGCTAGCCCAGGTTTGTCGTCTTTCCTTCTCGGGCTCGTCCGCCGGAGCGAATCACACCCGCGAGGGAGAGACACTGGGGGAGTTGATTATCCCTTGCCCAAGAGCCTGATTGGCCAGACACCGAGTCTGCCAAGTGCCGAATCCTAATCCCCCGACCGCAGACATACATTTTGGGAGGCCAAGATGAACCCGTTTGGAACTAGTCTAGAATACAAGCAGCGTCTACGTTGATGATTCAGACAATTATATCCAAATGTGGTTGGATACTGTGGCCTTGGCAGAGGCTTCCGTTGACGATCAGCATGGTTGAGTGTCGTAGATGTCCCTTGCTCGGGAGGTTGCTCGGGAGGTCCCAGGGGCGACATCGGACTGTACTTCGCAGACGAGCCACGGTGGTCCCCTCGAAGCGTTTTGTGATACCTATAGTGCGAGAGATCTTTGCTTCTACACGCGGGACGTGTCTGGCTTCGGATTCCCGTGGCTGGCTCAACCCGCAGGGAGCCAACGCCATGAGCCGAACTCGTGCGGTGGCGGCCACCCCGAGCATACCGTTGCCGCGGTTTACTTATTCGAGCTGAGAATTGTGAGGCGACTTGTGGTTCACAGCTTCCGTGTTCAGCAACTCGGTAGTTTGGCTGCTCATCAGCCTCAACTAGACATCAGTCTAGGAAATCACTACCGGAGAGCGAGGAAGCTGACGGCCAATTTCAGTCGAATGCACTGTTTTCGGGTTGAATATCTCCCAAAACACGCCAAGAAGCTCATCACATCACGGAGGGCGTTGTGATCACCGTTGCTAAGATTGCCCTGTCTCAGTGCCCGGAGACAAGCCCCAAGGGTTCGTGTGAGTCTGTCTCTCCCGTGGTTTTGGGAATGGCCAAGGGCGAAGATCTGGCACCTACTGCCACTGGTTCTGGTAAGCATTGGCCGCTCAACCTCGTCGAAGGGGCGATGCCATCCCAGCGCGCCCCTAGCAGGTAGCATGGGAGCTTTGGTTCCGAAGCAATGAGGCCTCTTCGCTTGGGTCGAGGAAGCCAGAAGTGTGTCCTGGCCGGGTCCGCATATTTAGGGATGTTGATGCGCCTCCCTCGTTGCTGATTCCTCCCGCATTCTCCATCCCTCACCTTGGTCGTGCCTCCATGGCGGAAGTCTTTTACCAGTCTCTCAACTCTACCCTGGCCCCTGAGAATATCAATAATCCCGACAACATGGCAACCCACGACGTCCAGGTCCCGGCCGAGTTCAACTCGCAGCACATGGGGACGAACGGCGATGCAAACGAGACCCCCGACATCTCCCACCTCACAATGGAGACCCGGTACCCCCGCCGTCTGCCGCGCCCCGGCGACGTCCACTCTCCCCGCTCCTCCAGCCCGACGGGCTCCGTGCGGAGCGTCTACGGCTCCTCCACGACCCGCCGCCGCGTCAGCCGCGGCATGTCCTGGAGCAGCAGCAGCGCCAGCTTCCACCGCCACCGCAGCTCCGAAGTATCCAAGGAGCTCACGGCGCAGGCCGAGAGCGAGTTCTTCGCGCTGACGGAGCTCATGGCCAGCATGTCCCGGCGCTCGCTCTCCCTGCGCGAGGTCTGGAGCAAGATCATCGCCGAGCGGGAGTCGTGCTACGCCGAGATGGACCGCATGGCGGAGCGGTTCGAGGAGTTCACCGAGGTCATCGAGCGTCACGACAAGGAGAAGGGGCTGCACCACCACGAGCACGAGGAGCGCAAGCAGGAGGTCGTCAAGGTCCGCGTCGAGCTGAGCGCCGCCGTCAGCGCCGCCGCCGAGCTCAAGGCCAAGCTCGCCGAGCGCGACGGCGTGTGCCGCGGGCTCCGCGACGAGGTCGCCACCGTCAGGGAGACGCTCAGCATCGTGCGGAAGGAGCACGAGGAGACCAAGAAGACATCGGAGCAGACGCGGCTGACGCTCGTCGCGACCGAGGCCGCGCGGGCGGACCTCGACGACAAGTGCGGCCGGCTCCGCGGGGAGCGCGAGGCGCTGGACCTCAAGTACACGGAGCTGCACTCGCGCCACGAGGAGTTCGTATCGAAGCACGAGTCGCAGACCAAGGAGCTCGTGCAGCTGAAGCAGAGCTACAAGGCGGTCGTCTCGGAGAAGAGCGAGTGCCTCGGCCGCATTGGCGAGCTCGAGGACAAGCTGCGAAAGTGCGAGCTCAAGTACGACGAGTTCAGGCGCAAGTACCACGAGCTCGAGGAGTCCTACGAGAAGAAGACGCACGAGGTCAAGGAGCTGCACGAGACGGTCACCAAGGTCAGGAAGGAGTCTAGCGAGACCATCACCAAGGTCAGGCGCGAGAAGGAGGAGCTCGAGACCATCATCATCCGCCTCCGTCGCGAGCTCGAGGAGGAGCATGGGAAGTGGGAGGACGCCGAGGACCGGTGCGGGTCGTGGAAGCTTAAGTGGGAGCACTCGGAGCGCGAGATCACGACCGTCCGCGAGGAGATCTCGCGGCTCGAGATGTCGCAGACGGAGCTGCGCGAGACCGTCTCGAAGAAGACGGAGGAGCTCCGCCTCGTGCTCATCGAGAAGAAGCGCATCGAGGAGGAATGCGGCCGAGCAACGGGCCGGGCGGACGAGAACCACCGCCAGCTCCTCCTCATCCAGGAGACGCTCAGCCACACCGAGTCGACGCTCAAGAGGACGGAGGAGGAGATCCACATCAAGCGCGACCTCGTCGAACGCCTGCAGCAGGACGCGAAGCACGCGCGCTCGCGGATCGCGGGTCTCGAGGTCGAGATCCAGACGCACCAGTCGGCGGCAGTCAGCCTCCGGCTTGAGGTGGAGGGTCTGACCGGGGAGTGCGGCGAGCTCAAGGACAAGTGCCGCGACTGGGAGGGCCGCTACGAGGAGGTGTGCGAGAGCTTCACCGAGTACGAGGAGGGCAGCTCCGGGTTCGAGGTCGAGCTGTCGCGGATGCGGGAGATGCTCCGCGAGAGCCGGGAGCAGAAGGAGCGGGCCATCACGGCGCGCAACTCGGCGGACCGGGAGCGCGACGAGGCGATTTCGCGGTACGAGGCGAAGTGCCGCGAGATCGAGAGGCTCGAGGAGAGCATGAGCATGCAGATGCACGAGCAGCAGCAGGGCCGCCGGTCCTCCGGCAAGATCGTCACCCGGCACACCTTCACCAGGGGCGGCCATATGACCAGCAGCGGCGGCGGCGGCGGAGGCTACGGCGAACTCGAGTCCAGGGACGGTGCTGAATCTCCTTTGTGACGTTGGATCATGTCTGCACCAGTCACTTCATTTGTTGTTTATTTCCTTGGGTTGTTCATGGCGTTCGGGGTTTCTGTAGTCCCAAGATTCGACTAGCTCTAATTCCAAGCCGCAATTCACCAAGTCAAATCACTGGCGATACATCCGCTTATTGAGTTATTGTGATATGATATGATGCCCTGAATAGCGCGAGTAGATGCGAACCACAGTTCATAGACAGACACGAGTCGTGTCGAGAGCAGCTGCCGGCCGCCAAGCGACTTTGATGAACGGATGAAATGTCCGAAGACCCTGTCACCACAGCATGGAAGTGCATCTGGCGGACCATCCCGTGCTATTAATGGCAGAAGCCGAAACGGTAGTTGTTTGTGTGCTTGATGATTGGTCTTGGCACGCTTTCCCCCTCTCGACTTCAAACGGAACGGACGTCTACGAGAGGCTCCGACCCTTTTTTCCGAACTTCACCTTAACTCCCCAGACCCGACACCCCAGCATCCAGATAGGACCCGGAGGACTCCCGTGTCTAATTGGACGGCAAACCTTCAAGATCCCGTGCGGCTATGCTGGTGGAAAACCTTGGCCGCGGTCTTTGACTAATGCTTTTAAGCTTAAGGACTGGGCGTCCCCTCCCTTCTCGATGTCGTATCGCCGACGATGAGCCATCTACGACTTCTTACGCCTCGGCCTCTTGTTCTGTATGGCCCCATTCTCTTTAAAGCAGCGGTCTCGTGCCAAGTTCTACTTTTAGCAATTCTCGCCCTCTATGCTGGCGAAGATCATGCTAGCCACGGCCTTTAAGCTTGCCAATCACTGGCTTACTGTCATCATCATCATGACACACGCCGCAATGACGTCTCTTTTCCACCCAGTCTCCGGGCTCCGTAGAGCCTTGCCAGGTAGACGTATGATAGAAGTCTAATTCGTCCCAAAGTTGAGGTGGCAGGCGATGTCAAAAACGTCAGTGCCGACACGTCTGGCAAGGCCTTGACAACAACCTCGAAAACCTGATAGTTCGCTCCCCAAAGGAAATGTTACGATTTAGACTTTTGCTCATCTTAAACCGCTTCTACGCCGACACCATGTACCCGGATCTACCGCCAATCACCCTCTCAGATGTATCAACACATAATACCATCCTCTTGGCGACGGCGCGATCCCCGCCCTTCAGACTTCGTCCTCCCGGACTATCACCGCGCCAAGATGGCCTTGGCTTTATATTCACCAAGACTTCCTGACACTGAGAGAACTTGGCATCTCGGTATTGAACTTTTTCGTAGAGTGCGAGCCAAGGCTCAAAGAGCGCAGCAGAGTTCATGGACGATATCAACATCCAGGCCGCCAAGCCGCCGAGAACTCACATTATCGACATCGACAACCGCAGTTGTGATGGTGATCATTCCAGCCTGGCTGGCTCAAGCAGAAACAAGAGGTGGCCTTGGCGGGTGGACGGTTGGCCATCATCGCGTCGAGAGAGGGTGACGGAATCCCGTTGGCAGGCCTTGTTGCTGTTCGTCTCATGATGCAGTTCGTCGACGACGATGTATAAGTGATGTGCTTTCCCCGGCTCCTGCGAATACGGAAATCTTTCTCGCCACGCAGCGCGTTTTCTTCCAAGCAAACGCAGAGCTTTCATGCCATTTCTCGAGTCTTCCGGCTCTCTCTAAGTTACAAGATTCACTGTTCCCTCACGTTTGAAGACGTGTTGTAAGCCAGGCGCTTCCAGGCTGGCCTCGTTCCCTCCCCTTTCCGATTTCCGATTTTTGAATTGCTTCATCTTTTCTCAACAACACAACAATACACAAAAACATTGGTCAAAATGGTTCTCAGCGAGTACAACTACCTCTTCGTCATCGGCACTCTCTTTGCCGGGCTCGATGCCTTCAACATCGGTACGTAACCACTTCCCGTGTTCCCCAAGAACCAAGAAACAACAAGCCCAGCTGACATGAAACCCCCAGGTGCCAACGACGTGGCCAACGCGTGGGCCACAGCCGTGGGCTCCCAGTCCATCAGCTACCTGCACGCCATGATGCTGGCGGCGGCGATGGAGTTCTCCGGGGCCGTCGGCGTCGGCGCCCGCGTGGCCGACACTATCCGGACCAAGATTGTCGACACGGAGCAGTTCGCCGACGCGCCGGCGCTGCTGATGCTGGGCATGGTCTGCGCCGTGACGGCGTCGGCCGTCTATCTCACCTTCGCCACCAAGGTCGGGCTCCCCGTCTCGACGACGCACTCCATCATGGGCGGCGTCATCGGCTTCGGCATTGCTGCCCTCGGTGTGAATGGGATCCAGTGGGTCGAGCCCGGCGGCGGGATGAAGGCTCTTAACAGCGGTGTCGTTCAGGTAAGTCGCGTCTCTTGGGCTCTCCTCGGCGAGCCTCTGCTAAGTAACTGCACGAGGTATTCCTAGCATGGATCATCGCCCCCTGCCTCGCAGGCGTCTTCGCAGCGACAATCTTCAGCATCACCAAGTTCGCCGTCCTCCTCCGGAGGAACCCGGCGATGAGGGGCCTGTTCCTCGTGCCCGTCTACTTCGGCGTGACCGCCTCGCTCATCGTGATGCTCCTCGTCTGGAAGGGCGGCTCGTACGAGATCGCCCTCACGGACGCGCAGGTCCCCGTCGTCATCGTCTGCGTGGGGCTCGGCTGGGCGGCCCTCGTCGCGACCTTCTTCGTCCCCTGGCTGTACCGCGTCGCGTCGTCATCCGGCAGGACTGGCAGGTGCGCTGGTACCACGTCCTCCAGGGCCCCCTCCTCCTCCGCCGCGGCGACGTCCCGCCCCCGCCGGAGGGGTACCAGAGCCGCGTGCGGGACTTTTACGCCGGGCACGCCACCAAGGAGGACGTCGAGTCCCGGGCTGCCAAGGACGGCGGCGAGACCGAGCCGGCGCACATCGCTCCCCCGCGCAAGTCCCTCGTCGGACCCAAGCCGGAGGGCGCCTGGTACGCCGGGCCGGTGCTCTTCTGGTGGCTCAAGTTCGCGGTGCTCCGCGGCGTGGACCAGGACATCGTCGGCGCGCAGCACGATGGCGGCGGGCTCGCGGGCGGGAGCCTCGACGAGATGCACGCCCGCGCGGCGCGGTACGACAGCAGGGCCGAGTACCTGTACACATTCCTGCAGGTCATGACGGCGGCGACGGCGTCCTTTGTGCACGGCGCGAACGACGTTTCCAAGTGAGCACATGCACACCTTACCCCGTTCCTTGATACGTGATATGCCTAGTACGAAACACCGAAGCTAACTCGAGGTGTGTCCCTTTCTAACAGCGCCATTGGCCCGTATGCGACCATCTTCCAGGTGTGGAACGACGGGAGGCTGCCGGCCGGGGACAAGGCCTCGGTGCCGGTCTGGATCCTGTGAGTTCTGACCTTGACGCTGCTTGCTTTTCTTTTCCTGTCGGTCTGCTGTCTCGGGACGTTCTGTGCCTCCGTCCGATGTAGTAATATCTTGTGACCCATGTGACTGACCGAAGAGTGTAGTGTGTTCGGCGGCGGCGGCATCGCGATCGGTCTGTGGACGTACGGATATCGCATCATGCGGAACCTGGGGAACAAGGTGACGCTGCACAGCCCGAGCCGCGGGTTCAGCATGGAGCTGGGGAGCGCCTTCACCATCATCTTTGCGACCCGGATGTGTAGGTTCTTTTGTCTCCTCGTGTATCACCCCAGTGTAGTGTTTGGCTGACCGACCCGAACGAACAACAACAGCCCTCCCGGTGTCGACGACGCAGTGCATCACGGGCGCAACGGTGGGCGTTGGGCTCTGCAACGGCGACTGGCGTGCCATCAACTGGCGCATGGTGGTGAGTAATAACGTCCATAGACCGGATAACCCCGTTGCCCCTATCCCCAAGTCCGTCCGCGCATATACCCACAGGTATTATCATATCAGATGCCCCATGCCGAGCATCTCTCGGGATTTGGTCTCCCCTGAAGCCCCCTCCCCTCCCTTCTGCCCCCGGCTTGTGTAACCCCAGGTTGCATCTTTCGATTCGAGACACTGCTTTTTTGCCCCTTCTTGCCAAGTTGTGCGGACCCCCAACTGACGCGGTCGGAACAGGCATGGATCTACGCGGGCTGGTTCATCACGCTCCCCACGGCGGCGATTCTCAGCGGGAGTCTCATGGCCTTCGTCATCAACGCGCCTCGATGGGGAGGGCAAGTCTAGAGAGGAGGAGGAGGGGCAGGGGACGGGAAAAGGCGTTCCGCGGAAGGGCCAAGTCATGGTGATGAGAAGGGAAAAAAAAGAAAAGAAAAAAAGTGTGTACCAGGGGCTTCGAGACGTCTTCGCCGTGTCCTGGTCTCGGCTTGTGCATGTGTGGTAGTTGGGCTAATGCAGCATCCGTAAACTACGCTGGCTTGGCCTGTCTGCCTTTGGTCAACCACCAACCGGCCGAGGCCGAGGGTGGAGCACAGAGGGATATGGAATCAAACATCTCGATTAAAGACTCTGGGGAGGAAAATGTCCTCTTTTGACATCCATGGCTGCTCTTGATTGCCTCGTGACCGGTCCCAAACCAACCCAACAACCCATTGCAGGCGGGTTGGCGGGGGGGATTCAGTACGGGCACAGTGCCCCCCGCCCCCTGGCAAGGTTGCAGCAAACACAAACAAGCCCACTGCTGCTACGGTGTTTGCGGTGGTGGATGCAGTGCGGTGCTGTGCAGTTGCAGCAAGGTGCAGCAGCGCATGTGCTTGCTGATCAGCCCGCGACCGTCCTGCTGCTCAGTGGGTGGTTGCCCGACGCCACCTCAGATCGCCCCCTCCCCTCTGCCAGCCCCTGTCTACCCCTACTACCACGCTACAGCACTTACTAATGGATGCCTACTGTGTGCGGTACCTGCCTGAGGCCTGGGGGGTCGTCAAGTTGTGTACGGATATGTACTCTGTATTTTACCCGGAAAGCCTGGGGGGTTAGGTACCTACCGCGCAACTCCGCCGAACGCAGTGAAGTGAAGGGCAAACCGGCGTGTTTTTTGAACCGGAAAGCTGTGAAAAAGGCCGGCGGCGGGCCATCCTCCTGCCCCCCTCCCTCCTCCACCTTGGAATCAACGCGGTTGATGCCGGAATCAAAACGAAGCAGAGGCGGTGATTGGCCTGGGCGTGGTGAGAGGATCACTAAGCTTCTCGGCAAACCACTCAATCAAAAGGCCTTCCTTCCTCTGGCCACCGGAAAGGCGGAAGAAGAAGGGCGTGATGTGATGTGTCCTTGGTCTGGGTCTGGGTCTGGGTCTGGGTCTGGACTGGACAGAAGGTCCTCCCGATTCCTTCGGCCAGCGTGGCTGTGAAGGGGTCCGGCAAGGCAAGGCATGGCATGGCATCCTCTTGATTTGTATTAATCTCTTTCTCCTTCTCTTTCCTTCTCTTTCCTTCTCTTAATATGCTCTGCCAACCTACACCAGCGCTTGCTTACCATAGCCATAGCGTTATCATTGGTATGAGGTGTGAGAAACTAGGTCCAAAGATGTCACTCGTCGCTGCTTTGGGCCTCGCCTCGCTTCCTCCCCCCCTATCCTAGGTATCCCTACCCTTACCCTAGCTAATAGGCCACTTACCTCAACCCTCTTTCCCATTGTTTTTCCTTGTTCGCATCGAGCCTCACCACCTACGATCACGATGACGATGAGGGTGCAGGATGACTCGCGGCGCGCCACGTCTCTCTGCGCATACGGATGCTTCACACCTGAAGGGCCACTCTCTCCCTCCCTCGGCATGGTATGCAGGCTGTCTCAAGTCCCGGGTCCCGCGTGGCTTCTTGAATTATTCCTGTTGCGTACGGCGACCAATACTAAGCCAGAAAACCGCGACACACCAGACCAGACCAGCTGGTAGACGAGCAAACACGCAACAAACCACCTACCCCTCCCCTCCCCTCCTCATCCTCCGCCTTTTAACCCCTGGTCAGGGGAGGCAAACAACCGTTTGGAGGGGGGGAGAGCAGAGGAGAGGAGAGGGGAGGGGATCCTCCTGCCCTACCGCGCTAGCGGGTTCCCAGAAGGTCCCACGCTACGCTGCGCCCTCACGCTACAGCACGCCCCAGTGGGCGGCGGCCAGCCCACCCACCCCCAGCACCTAGCGCAGCGCTCGGGAAGCGGAGGGACTGACAGGCCAGCGGGAGAAGCACCCTGCGCCCCCATCCACGGGAATCCCCCCCCCCCCCCCTCCCCTGTTCGCAATGTCACTGTGCCGAACCCGGGAAGAGCAGCTCGACTTTAAAGGAGTACAGCCCCGAACACGGGAAGCCAGCCCCCCCCCCCTTTCCCCAGTCTTTTTGGTGAACCGAGTCCCCAGCTGTCTCCGACTCTTCTCTTCCTCTCCTCACCGGGAACTCAAATGTCGTGATGATGGAGTCGTCCTCGTCCTCGTCGTCGCCGCAGTCGTCGGGCTCGAGTCCGAAGTCCAAGTCGTCGAGCCCGGACCCGTCTCCGGAGGCGGTTCTGGCCGGCCTGGCCCCGCTGCCGGTCGGGTCAAGGGGGAAGAAGACGAGGTACGTACCGAACCGCACCGAAGTACCCCGACTACACCAACACATCATCACCACCACCACATCACGTATCCTTAAGGCCGTAGCTCTGTCACATCACCAAAAAGAACGGTGGCGAAAATCATCACCAAACACAACATGCACCCCCTCACTTCTGACGCTTTACGATGCTCACAAGATAACTAAAAAAAAAAAAAAAGGTTACCGGGCATGTCCCCCCAGATGGCCACCTTCGCCCTCCAACAACGGCCGAGGACGAAAAGAGCTTGCGCGACAAAGGTCAAGACGGGATGCATAACATGCAAGTAAGCAGCACAGCACACACGCACAGCACACGCGCTGGGGGCGGCTCCGCCCTCCCGCAAGCGATCAAGGTACTACGGTTACGGGTATGGTTCACGGTAGCGCTGACTCCCCATGAACTGCAAGACGGCGGCACATAAAGTGCGACGAGACCCGGCCCTTCTGCCTGAAGTGCACAAAGTCCCCCCGCGGCCCGGGCGTCTGCGAGGGTTACGGACCCACCGCCCGGACCAAGTCCGGTGCCGGCGGCAACGGCAACGGCTCCGGCCCCGGCTCGACGACAACGTCCGGCCACCACGGCCACGCCGTCGCCATCGCCCCGCGCCGCATCATCGCCAAGGGCACCTGGCGGAAGCCCCAGGACTCCCTCCACGCCCTCCTCGAGCCCGGCTACGAGGCCGTCTTCTTCAAGGACCCCGAGGAGCGCGGCTACTTCGACTTCTGGCGCGTCCTCGTCGGCAACATCTACCTCTTCCCCAGCGACTCCATGGCCCGCGTCCTCCCCCAGCTCGCCCGCCGCGAGCCCGCCATCAAGCACGCCGCCCTCGCCATGGCCGCCATGGCCCGCTCCCTCGTCCCGACCCTCAAGCAGCGCACCCGCCGGGAGCTTTACAGCGGCGCCGGCGGCCCCCACTACGAGTTCGCCCTCAAACACTACGGCCGCGCCATCCGCCTCGTCCGCTCCCAGGAGCCCTCGAGCGAGAACATGCTCTGGGCCATCATCTGCTCCGTCCTCTTCGTCACCTTCGAGTGCCTCCACGGCGACCGCAACGCCGCCCTCTCCCACGTGAACCACGCCTACCGCATGATGGAGCACTACTTTCGCCAGCGCACCCTCCTCGACGCCGGCTCTACCTCCGGCTCCGCCACATCAACCCCCGAGACCGACTCGGTCCGCGCCGTGTGCGACGACGCCGCCTGGATCTTCCAGGGCATGACCATGCAGTCCTGGTCCCACAACGTCCTCCACTCCAAGGACACCTCCGAGATAAGCTGGTGCTGCAAGGGCAGCGCCCGCCCCTTCGCCGTCGACGAGATGCCCCCCGTCTTCGACGACCTCCAGGCCGCCCGCCGCTGGTGGCGCGTCGTCCAGCACTACACCTGCCACCGCTGCCCCATCTACACCGACATGTACCTCGACGACCTGACCAAGGAGATGCTCGCGGGGAGCTACCTCCGCAGCACCCCGGCCCCGTCCGACGGCGAGGAGCTCCTCGCCGTCCTCCCCGAGTTCCTCGGCCACCTCCAGCGCTGGCACGCCGCCTTCTCCGTCGTCTTCGACCGCCTCCGCTCCGCCTCCCCGCCCCGGGACCCCGACAAGGTCGACCCGGACAACACCTACATCGACGCCTGCAACCTGCGCGTCCAGTACCTCCTCCTCTGGACCGACGTCATGACCCTGAGCTACAAGGACATCCGCGTCCTGGGTCTCATGACCCCGGCCTTCCGCGAGATGGTCCAGCTCTCCCGCGCCATCCTCGAGGCCCAGTCCAACTGCGGCGGCTGCTCCGAGGTCTTCAGCATGGACAACGGGCCCACCCTGGCGTTGCTCACCGTCGCCTGCCGCTGCCGCGACGCCGCCGTGCGACAGGAAGCCACCGCCCTCCTCGGGAAGCACCACCGCCGCGACGGCCTCTGGGACAGCCGCATGTTCCACACCATCGCCATGCGCAACGCCGCCATCGAGGAGGAGAACGACTACGTGGGCGGCGACGACGCCGAGCAGTGGCGGCGCATCCTGCAGAGCCAGGTCCACGTCAGCGGCGACGGCGAGCTCACCGGCAGGATCATGAGGTGGCACGCCGGCATACGGGAGTGGCGCGCCGTCGAGGAGCCCGTGCCGGTGGGCGGCGAGTGAGTGAGTGAGTGACTTGGCTTCTTTTTGGGTTTGGGTTTGAAGGAAAGGAATAAGAAAGATACCACGAGGTGCGCATCGGAACACCAGCTTTTTACTCGTCTTGTTAGAGAGAGATGAACAAATATGTACTTACTACCTGCGTTCCTCCATCATCATACCGGCGTCTGTCTCTAATTGTGGTTTGAGAAAACATCCCCCCACAGCATGGATTTAGAAATAAGACAGAACTACTTCAAAACTTCCCCTGGTCGCTGTGATCACGCCAAGACTCCGTCGCTTACGGAAATAGACTTCGCTTGGTCTCCAGCACCCATAAAACCGGCCTTCGCCCCGCACTCGTGCATCATGTAGTACCGAGAAGTGGTCTATTCCTCACTTCGTATGCCCTCATGCATCACCGCGGGACACCTTACCTCCTACTGATCGTCCCAAGAGCGCCTGGATCGTGAAGATTACGATCCCGAACTTGAAGAAGGCCGAGAGTCGGTGTCTAACACGGAGTCCTTTGAGGACCCCCACGCTTCTTCCGGGGGTGGTGACGCTTCTGAGCCAAGGTTTCGGTCCGCCAGCTCCTTCAATCTGGCACCGGTCTGGGGGAAGAGGATCAGCAGCATGTCCCCAAGAGATATGGCACGCCCTTCCGAGTTTTCTTCCGCCGACGTCTCCTCCGGAAAGGAGACCACCTTTCTCACGTGGTCCTCCCTCCATTCGTCGTCCCAGATTTCAAGCGGGACAGAGATCTCGCGCAGCGCCGGCCACCACACACGGCGATGGCGGTACTTCGTAGTTGGGCTGCCGAACCAAAACCAGAAGTTCGCGTCGGCCCCGTGCAGGAGGAACAGCTCAAGGAACTTCTCGCAGAGCTGGCTGACGCCTTTAAAACCCAACAGACACGACAGCCAGACTTGCCAGCAGGTCAGAGCTGGCTCCTTGGCCCGGTCCAGCCCGTAGTGCGAGACCGAGTTGGGAGAGGCGCCGGTCTCCAGGTAGGCCGCAACGTCTCGGTATATCCTCTGCCCGTATGCCTCCCTGTCTTCACGACTCATGTTCCGCTCGGCGATATTCCACTCGCGGCGGCCAAAATACCCCTCCATGCCCTCGAGGTAGGTGTCGAGGACGACGTCCTTGAAACGGTTTTCGTACTGGAGCCTCCCACTCAGCTCGTGTCCGGTCAAGGAGGAGAGGCCGTGCGACGCCCCTGTCCTCACGGCGAGCAGGAGCAGAGAATCTTCAGTATCAAGTAGTATAGAGCCTGTGGCGACGTCCATAGTAGATATGAAGGTGCTTTTGGGCGTCAGATGGTATCCCACCGTCAAGCCGTAGTGCCGCAACATGCGAACAGCCTCTCCTTGAAAGCGCAGGAAGCAAGCCTCAGGGATGGGTCCCAGCCTGACGAGGTAGTGATGGAGGCGGTGCCGAAGTTTGATGATGAAATTGTCTTTCGCGTACCCGCCACTTGGGGTGAATAGTTTCATCGAAGCAACGATGGCCTGCAACTCGAAATCTGCCTCGTTGAATTGCACCGCGGCGTCCCGGATTTGCCTCGAGACCGAAGGCTGAGAGAGAAACTCTAGAGCAGTACGGTGAATGAACCTGATCCCATGCCGGACGGGATATTGCGAGTTGTTGATCTCGTCGACAATGAGGTCCGGTCCTCCCTCGTACATAGCATAATGCCATGACGCAGTTGATTCTTGACCATCTTCAACTGCCAATTTTCCCTGTTCACTGGGTGCTGTACTTCCCTGGTCTTCGGTGCCCTGTGATAGAACCCTGGCATTGCTGATGATGCTGCGGCTAACGTCATCGCTGTCGTCGTCCCCGATCTCACCGCTGCTGGACATACCATTTCTCTGAGCTTCTGTTACTTCAGTAAATTCCCACTTATGTGTTTTTAAGTCAATCCTGCTATGGCCGTAGATTCGCACAGGTATCATGTACGTCTCCAAAAAACCCATGCATCGTTGGTAGATCAACTTGCGGGCGTACTCTAACCTGGTGTCGCAGACTCCTTTGCCGATAGGTTGGACATACATTTTTTGGGCGAAGTTCTGGACTCGCGTGTAGTCGTCGAGAAATGAGTGGGAGATGAGCATGAAAGAAGGTCGAAAGTGGCCCTTGCCGTCGACGTCGGCGTAAAGGTGGGCCAGCAAGAGAGTTCGCATGGCCTTCGCCCGGTCGAGCTTATTCATATGCCTCCCATTCTTCATGGAGTCAAACAATGACTGATAAAGAGCTTCGAGCTCCGTCGGTAAGCCGTTGATTCGCTCTTTCAGGTCTTCGAACCGCTCTCCGGACAGGAGGCCCCATTTGAGCCCTCTGAGAGTGATCTTAACCCACAGAAACACACCTTCGGCCTTCGCGGTGATCTGTTCCACTACGTCTAGGGTTTTGGGACTGGTGAGTGCGAGCCTCTCAAACTCTTCGTTCTCAGATAGCTCGTGGCTGACATATGACTTGATATCACGGACGGTGATGTCCTGAAGCCTGATGCTAGGGCAGCCCGCAAGCCGCTGCCTGAAGATCTCCCATTCGCGGCTGGACACACAGAGCTTCACGCTGTCTTTGTACTCGCGAACCCATCTCAGAAGAAGCTTCATCATGTGGTCGTGGTCTCCTTCAAACTCGTCCAGGCCGTCGATGAAGAATGCGACCTTGTGCGCAGCCCAGAGGTCGCTCTGGTCCAAAACCAGTTTCAGGGCGGTTTCGACGTCTCGTTTGTGGATCTGGCAGGGGCGGTCTTCTACTGCTAGAGACCACTGCTTCGGGAAGCCCACCGGCACAAGAGACGGTATCTCATCCATTATCGTAAATAATAGGGCGCGACGCAAGCCGTCCAGGGATTTCTGAATGGTGGTCCCGGGCCGCCAGAAGTTGGCCGTTATCAACGTCTTGTCCCCCGCCCAGGACTGCAGATACTCTTGGGTTTGCGCGTTTTGGCAAAGATACTTCATGAGAGTTGACTTGCCGGGTCCCGGTTTCCCAGTGATGTGGAAAATTCCATGCTCGTTGGTGAGTCAGTTGACGATCTTCTGGCGAGCCTGTACCTCTTCGGGTGTTGCGCCGTCGCCGTCATCATCCTCGCCATTGTCGTCCTCGTCGTCGTCTAGAGAAGACCCCTCAGTTTCAGAATACGACTCCTGCTCCATGTCCTCGGAAAAATAATCGTCATCGTCCGATGTTCCATCCTCTTCGGATGAAAAATCATCACTATCGAGCAGCCAGTTAAACGTGGACTCGTGCGCTTCGTCAACTTCTTCAAATCGGTCTTCCATCCCTTCAATCCACAGCTCCTTGAGAATCTGCTCGCGTGCATTGCGATCAATGGCATCGCTGGCCTGTCTGACGATCGCGCGAACCTCTTCCGCCAAGCCCGGCACTTGCTGCCAGTTCCCCAGCGAGGACTCGAGAGCTGCCGTGCTTGTCCTCAGTTGTCGCAGCTCTGCGATTTGGTTGTGGCCCTGGTCGCTGATTTCATCGAGGCGACGGTTCATGTCATGGCTATACCGCCGACGTCAGCAAGCTTCATCGTCGACTGAGTACCAGATAGCCTCACCGCATGACCTGGGTAAGCTGGAGGTGGATGGCCGCCCGGCATTCGTCCAGGTCTTGAATCAGGCTTTCCTTCTGCCCCTTCTTGAACATGTTCTTGGCTGACTTGAACAGGACATCTCGCTTCCTGGTGGACTTCAGGCCGGCCAGGAGGGAGAGCAGCTGGACTGCGAGATCCTTGTAACGATCCACTAGGTTCAGGAGCTCGGCTTCGTGAACGTCCCGCGCAGACCCGCGCCGCAGGAGTAGACATTCTTGATCCGCTCGTCGAGCAGCTTGACGCGGCGCTCGAGGTCGGCGTCCCCCTTGACAGCCGCGCTGCCCGACTTGCCGATCTCACGAGCGACGGCGACGTTCTCGGCGGCGAAGTCGATGAAGGTGATGACGGCGCTGACCAGGCCGATGATCTCGACTCCTGTCAACATTGGGGAGTGGCAAGGAGCTGCTGTGTCAGGCAACGATGTGGAGAGCTAGACTGTGTCGGAATATCCCAATAAGATGCGACAGCGTAAGTCAACCGTAGCTGCAGAGCCGTTGAGGATTTCTCAGTTGGTCCTAGGCGAGAGCAGATGAGAGAGTTGTGAGGCATTCGAGGAAGATTCATCGCGAGCCTTGCCCAGCTGAAGCGGCCACCTGGTCACGCAGTAACTGCGGCGGGGTTGATCCAATAGCAAAGGAGACAGGCGCGGCGCAGTCGACACAGCATGCAGGTCAGCAATGGGCTGAAAAGATCCAATCAGACCCCTTCTCTCCGACCAATGCCGCTTTCGTTGCGAAGGCTTCGGTATCGCCATGTCGATCTACGAGGTCATAATATTGAACGTGAAAGAATGGCTAGAAACGCTTCAAGAAAAGGTGGTCTCTGGTGGTGATCTCGTGTGTTGAGTCTAAGAAGGTCGCTCTTCAGGCAGGACAAGTCCTTGGGTGCTGT
The DNA here is from genome assembly GCA_014235935.1 of Colletotrichum musicola. Taxonomy (NCBI): domain Eukaryota; kingdom Fungi; phylum Ascomycota; class Sordariomycetes; order Glomerellales; family Glomerellaceae; genus Colletotrichum; species Colletotrichum musicola. The sequence continues at coordinate 29,553 of WIGM01000282.1, read as the reverse complement.
ATTTCAACCTCGTCTCGTCACGTGAGACTGCCTCCGGTCCCTTGGCGGTATGGCAAGCACTCTGTCGAAGCTCTTGCTTCCCCACGATAACTCACCTTCTCCTAGGTAGGCATGTTGAAGAACGGGGTTGGAAGGCTAGCTCCTTCCATATTCGTCGCAATATTCATGCCCTATCTGTCCCCAAATCGGAAAGTAAAATTTGCCCTGGACACCGGAGCCTCATCTTGACTGGCACTCGGGGACTCTGAGGGACGAGTAGTCGAGTAGCGAGCTTGGGTTGTGGACGACAGAAGACTCGGGCACACATGATACTCAAAGCCGAGATCGCAGCAGTCATCGATACTTCGCAAACAGCAGGAATTTTGTCGTAGTGTTGGGCAGGGGAACATTTAGCGCGACACAACTCCCTCCCTCTGTCCTATCGACATGGCTGACCTCGTCGCGTCGGGGTCTTCGTCAAACGCAATAACAAGGGCAGTGAAACCCTCGTCAAGTAACATGACATCTATTCTCGAAACCAAAAGACATAAACTCCCCAGGCTATGTTCTACAGAACCACGCACCTCAAACACCAGCTGCCCTCTCCTCTTCCCTCATCCTCGCCCCCAACCAACCCCCAAACCCAGCAAACATCCCAACCCCCTTCCACCGCTCACAAAACCCCCACATAGCCCTCATTCTCTCCATCCTAACCTTCTCTTCCCTACCCTCCTCCCACTTCCCAAATTTACACCCTTCGACAACACCCATCTCCCCAACCCCATACACAAACTTGCCCTCGCAGACAGGACACAGATACGGCGGCTGCCTCCCATCCTCGTTAAGCCCGGCACTCCCCTGCATGGAACAAGCATAATAAACGCAGTGGTCCATGCCAAAACAGTGGCCCAGCTCATGGGCCGCCGTCCTCGCCACGCGGGCAAACCACATCCCCTCCTCCGCCGCCTTGGTCTTGGGTACGAGAAAGCCCCTCGCAGCAGCAACAGCCGCACCCATCGCCGTTCCAGGTCTTTTCCTCACATCCATCACAATCTCCCCATCAGCAGCAATCCTCCCACCCCTCTTCCTCTTCCTCCCCTTCCCCTTGTCATTCTCTTCCGCTTCCGCCTCCGCAGCCTCCTCGCACACCCGTCCAACATACCGCCCACAATGCGCAGCAGGCCAACAATGCCCCCCCTCGATCCCATAAACAACATCCAGCACAGGCAGATACCGAAATGACGACACAACGCTGATCCTGCTCCCGCCAAACGCCCGCCCACAACAAAACTCGTCCTCCTCGTCCTCGTACAGGTCCTGCTCGCAGAGCATCACCGCAGCGTACGCGTCCTTCGGCATAACCCCCGCCAGCGCGTCGAGCACATCGCCCAAATTAAGCTGGCCCCTTGCAATTCCATCGGGGGCAGGCCTGGCGCGAATCCCGACGGCGACGTCAGATCCCTCCGCCGCGAGCCCGACCATCTCCGGCGTTCCTTCCGTCTTCTTCTCATCCCACGCGACAAACTTGAACGCCGTGGGTAGTCTCCTAACAGGAAGCGGGTGATAAAACGCCTCCAGATACGCAATAACATCCTCCGTCCCAGGATGCGCCAACCTCGGGACGTCATCAGGATGCACCCACTCATCAACATCCGGCACCTCCCACCCCTTCATAAACCCCGCCTCCCCAACCCCCGGCGGCCCCGCGACGTAAAGCGTCTTCCTCTCCGGGCTGATCTTATTTCGGTGCCCTCCCCTGGCCCAGGACCGCAGGCTCTGCGGCGGGTACTTTGGGTTCAGCGCGAGCTCGTCGTCGGGGAGGACGAGCGGGCCGGGAAAAGTGGATGCGTCCGGCCCGGGGTCGGCGGGGTCCACTTTCTCGGCGGACGTGGTGGCCGCCGCGATCCGCTTCCCGGCGGGCGCGCGCTGGAATCCGATCGCGGCGCGGCCGTGGTCCGACGCGTCGAGGCAGAGCGCCTGATGGGTGCACGTTTTCTTCTTGGCCGGGGCCATGATGGGCGTTAAACGAGTGAGAGGAAGCGAAGCGCTGTCGGGATGGGCGCTTGGAGCGAAGAAACGCTGGAAACGAAGGTAGGGTTTTCTTAAGAAGCCGGAATCTCAACCCGCTCTCTCTAACTCTTCAATGCTGTGCCGCACAAAAGAAAAGAATATGAGTCACGTTGGAAGCATTTCTGGACAATTGCTTGTGATAATTTTCTTCAAAGACCAGACGGAAGGAAGACTAGCTTTTCTGGGTTGGCGGCCAGGCATTAAACCCCCGCTTTCCGCGCTGCTGCCTGGACCAGTTTGTTTTGTTTGTTTCCTCAAACGAACATTCCCGGTCAACACCATCGCAAGTGTCTTTTCCGATGGGTAGTTCTTCCCTTGGGCTCTTCCCATGGAGAAAAAACTCGTCATGGACCTCGAACTCGCCCGCAAAAGGTTCGAGGCTGTGTAAGAGATCTAGCACGGGTCTTCTTCCCCCCGTGGCAAAAAATCAACATCTACCCTCGTAGCAACAGAAAAACATCAACATAAACATCGGCATCCCACATGCCCCCGACGGAAGGCAAAGCAGCCTCTTGCATCACTCGATCCGAGCATGCAGAATGCAGAATGCAGCAGCGAGGACCTCCGTCAACCGTCCGTCGACTCTGCAGCCCTAGCAGACGTGCCGCCGTCGGGACAGAAAAAACGACCCTCCCCCTAGAGAGGCCTCTCTTCCTGTGCGCGCTCGGTCGGGTCTGGACTTGCTGCACCTCGCCACGCACATCACCGACTGCTACTACCACCACATGTCGCGCTCGCTTTCGCGCAGACCATCCGGCAGGACCCCTTTCACATGAAGAGACAGCCAGACAGCAGCACACATACGTCTCCCGGGTCCGCTGTGAAGAGGGCTCACTGACCCGACCCCGACGCGCGCCCGCCGCGGTACCTGCATCCTGCATCCCCGCTGGCCCGGATATTCCCCAACAGGGTGTGCTTCGCCAATGCATTAACACTAGAAGACCATCAACAAACCAGTCGAGCGGTTGCAGCGTCGCGAACGACGTCGGTCAATCAAGTCAAGCCTTACGCTTCGCGCCAGGCCCTGGCCCCGGCCGCCCCTCCCGAGCATCCCCGATGCGCCCCGGGCCTCCCGCCGACCCCCCCGGCCGGCAAATGAGGTGGCGCCACAAAGATGCGGTTGCCCAACGTGATGCAATGCAATGCGCCCAACAAGAAGAAAGGAAAAGTCGAGGAGAGATAGAGAGGGACCTGGTTCTCAACGTCCGTCAATTCGATCTCGTCATACTTTTCGCATTCCGTAGATGCCAATTTCCCTCGAGTCGCGCGCTTCGAAAGCATCACCGTCGTAGTCGTAATAGGTCGTAAACACAACATACTTGTTGACGGCATAGTACTCTGCACCTACACTAGTAGAGTAGAGACGCGAATGAGCCTCGGCGCGCGCTGTGGTCGCAACACAAGGTTCTGCTAGTGAAACCAGCCCGTCTTCCCCGGAATCCCAATCCCACGAGCCTCGATGCACCCGTGCGTTTCCTTCCACGCGCCATCCACGCCCACACCCCATGGGGGGCATGAATGAGATTGAGACGAGATGAACACCCCCCCCTCGCCCGCGCAGAAGGAACGGGCAAGTCAACAAAATTGAGCTTCGTGCTTCGTCCTCACGACGAGCGCAACTGTCAAGGCTCATCGCCATCGCCGGGCCTGCTCGTGCTTTGCTTCGCCTCCCAGAGCCCTGCCGCGCTCGCAGACAGAGCAACTTTGCCGGCCGCACACGTGGTCCAATGAGGACCTTCGCGACAGGTGTGATGGGCGGCACGCAGCGCGTGAACGACGCCGGGAGAGGTCGTCACCTCGGCAAGCTGTGCGCTTGACATGACGTTGGGCATCCCTTTCCTCCTGTGAAAGACATGGGCCATGTAGTGTATGTACACACACCTCGGCCAAGGTGTGCATCGCGAATGGCGAAAGGCTTTGCTCCTACCATCGACGGCTTCGTTACGAGGTTGTTGCGTTGCTTGCTCGACATGCTGAGCCGCTTCTCTTCACAGATCATCAATCTCCACGACTCTCCCTCGAAGCCACAGAGTGATCCCGACTCCGGCTGCCGTCCCCATCAGTGCGACTTGCCGCGAGATTTGGATCGGGATGGAGGCTTGGAGAGATCGGATTCGAGGCGCCGTGGCTCCCAGCGAGCGCATCATCGCCGGGTAAGGCTCTCCTCGCGGGTTGACGGGCGATCATGGTCTTAGGGCACACTCGTGGCGCCGAGCCCTTGCATCGCTTCCAGTTTTCTCGGGACCGAAAGAATCTTGCGCCAGTCCAAGCTGCCACGAGGTGCGGTGTTGCAGGCCGTCGTCCAAGGGCGTCGCGCCGCGCCATCGGCCATTCGCGGCTTCGCGAAGCAATAAGCGCACTCCCACTCCCTCTCCTCCCTCTCCCCTCTCCCTTGATTGCCGCGTCCGATAAGATGCGTGCAAAGTTCGATAGACCGCGACTGGCCTTCTCGTCTTCAGCATTGACTTTCGACATGCAGCCCAACAGCTCACCAGGGCGGGCCAATGTGAGTGAGCCTCACGGCAACAATTCTGTAATGCCGAGGCTGATCTCATCTGATCAGCTCTGAAGGGATGGAAAATGTAATCTCCCACGCTCTCTCAAGATAGCCAGCCCGTCGCAAATGGAGAAACCGTCATGTAGGGAGTTGCCAGCTGATCCATCGTCGCAGGCTTCCACGAGACTCGGCCACCTCATCTGCCCATCTATTTGCGGTCGCTTCGCAGCCTGTTTCCTCTTTTGGAAAATGCCGTGCACAAAGATGGTGATGCAAGATGGCGCTGATGCCTCGAGCGCCTCTAGCCATGGTGCGGCGCCCGAAGAACAATTCTGTCCAAGATGCTATGCCGCACCATCCATCCTGGTGGCTTGGTAGAAATAGTGCAAGGCATGGTCCATGGCAACCAAGACACCGACACCGTCAACAAGCGCACAAGCCGAGGCGACGAGTGAACCCAGCCGTTCCGTTCTTAGGGTGGTCGAGTTGGTCGAAACACTCGTTCTGTGCCGCCAAGAGAGGCATCGAAACCGCAAGCCACAAGTTCACAAGGGCGCCATTGTTCCCAAGTTCTCACCCGGGCTGCTTTCGTCCGATCCAAGGCCGCTACGAGGCTTCAAACCGCCTCAACGGGAGGCTGTGACCGAACCCTCTCTACCTCGTGGCCACCACCGCCGAGTCAGAACCAAAGATAGAATCACTCAGTTCCCCACGCCACTGAGCCATCGATCTCGGGCACCATCGGCTTCGGAGAGAAAAAAAAAAAAACCTGACACATTCTTTCTGTTGAGAATCAAACACCGGCGTGGCTTGCTGCTCTCCGCTTGGTAGACCGGCTAAGGTGCTCGTGGCTGCTGCCGACCGATGACTTCGAGAAGGGCCCTGCCGCATGCAGACTTTTCAACCGCTCGACGATCAACAGTCGGATGCGGCCGGAGTGGGCGGTTTCTTCCCGAGTCGAGACCGGTCCGAAGCCGCGAAGAAACCCCCACCCCACCATCATCATCCTTGGCCAGGAGCCTTTGTCGTCTTTGGGCAAGGCAGAGGGTCTTCCTGTCAGCATCTCGTCAGGAGGCTGGCGGCTCCGTCCTGGTGAGCGTCATTGGCATGGGTTCTCGACGCGCTTGCAACTCTGCCATGGACTCCATGCGAGTAAGCAACACTCGCCGCCCGGGTGGTCGTTGACTGCCTTTCGATGCAACCGTATCGCCAGAACTGGGACCTCACCCTGCGTTCGAGTGCTTCAGGAAGCTTCCGCCGAAGCTCCAACGCGCCGCCAGGCTGCGGGTAGTCGTCTTTCCCCTCTTGTGTCCGTCTTCTCTGCATTCGCCAATGAGCCTCGGCGAATGGACTGCTATTCCAACCCTCCACCAGGGTCGGGCTAATGCAAGGGACGCAAGACACACAGAGTGTGGTAAAATAAAAATCTTCCATGCCTGGCGGGCGTAGGGCAGGACCAATTCGACCCAACAAGTGGCGAGGCTCGGTCAGTGACGCTTCACACCCTCTCGCACGCGTGATGCTGCGCCAGTCAGATGCAAATTCGAACCGCAGTCGTTCGCTCGCGGCTTAGGTAGGTGTGCTGGACCCCGGTTCACTCGGTGAGATATCGGAGCTCTTGAAGGCAATTCCGCGACCCTCGCGTCTGGCTACAGCAGAGCTGCCAAGGCAGTTTCTAGAGGTCCAAAGACCCAGGCTCGAAACTATCGCGTGAACTGTCAACAGGTTTTGCGCCCGTCGCCAATGGCACTTGGGAACAAAGCCGGCCCCCCTGGCCTCCAAAATCCGGGCACAAGCCAACAAAAATAACAGGGTGGAGTGCGAGGTCGACCCGCAAAAGAAAGCCGACTCCATCGTCCTGCCATGATAACATCTCAACAGATCGCAAAGGACTCGATGTCATCAGATCCGGTCTGGTCAGCAGTCGTGCACTACTACATGGTATTACCCGAATTGGTAGCGGTTTCGATGCTCGATGAATAACGACTGCTAGGCAGAACACGTCCGTGGGACTGGCCTTGCGAACTCAATCTCGGCATGTCGAGATGCCTGTCCCGGTGCATCAAGGAAGCATTGTTTCCCCACAGCGATTCCACCGGCCCGGCCAGATGAAGTGATTCGCGAGACATAACCATTCGACGTGCTGCGGCGCAGCAAGACAACTTTTCAGGGCAGACTGGGGTCCGGTGCTGAGCCTGTGATTGCAAGCATGCTCTTGCAGCTTCCTCCTGCGAGGCAGTCGACCTGTCAGCACGGGGAATATCCGGGATGCAATGATGTTGAGACATGCGGCGTGGGACCGTGGCCCGACGCTCGGGAAGCAGAGGGATGCAATGTGGCGTCGTGGCCGTGTCACTGTCCATTGGAGAGAAATAAAAGTCTTGACCAGGTTTTGACCAAGTGTCCTCGAACCGTGAAGCTACTCAATTTGATGCTGAAGATTTCGGGGTGTCGAGACGGCAGTCGAGCAGTCTATCCCGACATATGTAATTACGTTGCGGAGTTGCGCCCGCCAGCCCCGGTGTTGGCGCAAGTTACCATTGTTAATGCCCAGTAAGCGCAGAGTGGCATGCGCCGACAAGAGCAGGGGGCTCGTCCGATGCCAGCATATGCGTGACTTTGGAGGCGAATAGTCGCGGTAAAAGTTGAAACTTTCATCTTCCTTGTGCTGCCGCCCGAACGTTGAACAGATGCAGTGTTAGTGTCAGTGGTTCTTCCCGGCGAGCCTCGAAGATCGGACGGACGCGGGCATCACAGGCAATGCGAGTCGACCTGCCTGCCGCCGACTCTCGCTGGCGAGGATTGGAAGCTTCCCCCGCACTTTGTACACCTGGTGAGACGTTGAGGGAAAACCGATGACTCGATTTGTATACCCAGCCTGTGGCATGCGAGCCGCAAGCCAATGAACAGAAGCCAAAGCCAAGACCGATAGAACCTGGGGAAACGGGCACCGTACCGCAAGGAGACACAAGATCCCCGAGAAGGAAGCCCTGTTTGTCCGATGACAATGTGGATAGGCAATGTCCGCAAGTCGTCCAGGCTCGGGTTGCTCGTGCAGCATCTGCGTTGTAAGACGCCATGGCGAACACGTTGGGATGCACCAGCACGGCACACTGCCGATCCGGGAGAACACTTGCAGGTGCAACTCTTTTGCTCGCAAAGAGAGTTGAGACGCAGTGCCAACTACGAGAGTCTAGACACTCTGTGCTGTGAGACTTTGGCCGTGCCCTCAACCGTGGCCGCGATGTGACGGTGGTCGTCGCTGGTTGACGGCTCGTTGGAGCGAGGCTTACAATGCTCCGAGAGTTGGTTTGTCGGGATTTCAATGAATGACACGTTTTCAGGAACAGGAAGGGATCGACAAAACCTAAAGTCAAATTGTTGCCAGCAATTGCACCGAAGTTGGGGCAAAGCCAGAGATGACGGACTGAAGGAGATGGCGAACTTGGCCTGTCCATGTCTGCCTGTCTGAGGCGCTACGCAGGGGTCCAAGGGCGACAAGACAGGGAGAGGGGACTTTGTTGCGAGAGCGATTACGGCCACAGCTCCGAAGCTCAGCCCGGAGGCAGAGTCAGTCAAGCTCCATTCAACATGTCAGCGTCGGAGGCGGCGCATCGTTGCCGGGGTGAATAGCGCGGGCGATTCGCTGGTGCCGTCAAAAGGTCCGGCGCCTTCGGGCCTCGCTCGTGGTGGCAATTCAGACAAGATGACCTCGGAAGTTGGAGAGAGTAGAGAGACCACAGCGGCGGCTCAGTAGAGCTGTGGCGCCGCGGCGATCGGGCGGTAATGCGAAGCGCTGGACCGGTCTTGCAGCAAGTAGCAGTTCAGCCTGCTATTTTGCTTTTCAGCCTGTGTCGGAGTAGGTCGGAGCCGGGCGTCACCACGTAAAGGCAGAATAATAGGCCGGCTGCCATGGGATGTGGTGGAGACGAATAGGACGAAAATTCTGTGCGGGACAGCAAGGCTCCATCCAGACTCCAGTATCCTGAACAGACCGCAGAGGGTGCCGATGACGCAACCGCAAGTGCCTTAGTCATTGTAGAGCTCCATTGCTGATTCAAGATCGAAGACCGGGAATCACTGAACGTCCAGAGGTAGTGTATCATTCCGATTTCCGCTCCCCACATTGCGTTGATGTCTCTGTCCGTTCGTTCTGTTACGACAACCGCAGAAAAACAAACAGCGATCAGACAGTGAGAGTGTTTGTTGTTATGCACTGACCTAGAAGCCGGCATGGCCTTCCCCTCAGCTCCGCCTCCACTCAAGCTGAGGGTCGGACGACGAGCCCTATTCATTCCCGGGGCTGTACAGCGGCTAGTCTCTCGTTCTTGTGAAGGGGTTCCCTGAGAGCGCAGACGCCGTGATCCTGGGGCAGAAAGCGGCACGTTATCTGTCAATTGGAATCGGACTCTGCTGACCGGGTTCACCTTGGCCACGGCGAAAATCGTCATTCCATAGCCCGACCGACCTCGCTTGCGAGTTGCGGCAGCGGTCCTGGGCAGCTCCCATCGAGATTCGGCTGATTGCTCAGCGCATCCGCCGATCAGCTCCATATCCGTAAGCTCTCTATAGTATCAGCGATGTTCAACAAACGGCCCATGCTTCTTGGAACGTTGGTGCGTGCTCGACAGTTGGGGGTGCAAGATCGGGGATGCTCCAATGGCAACGAACGACCGGCGGCAGATTGTGTCTCAACGGCTCTGGATCGGGGTCGAGCTTTTGCTGAAGATGCGCTCGCGTGCAATGGCACATGCAATTGTCGGTCTCTGTCCCTCGGCGTCAGTTGTCACGTCTGGCTCAGATATGCGGCCCCCAAATCCGCATCGTATCGTTCCATGCCATTCCACCAGCTCCCACCCACCCACTGGGACCAGCCACCATTCCTCAGGAGGAAGGAGGAGAGCCACACTCCATGGCCTCCACGCCACGACGTTGCGTTGCCCACCAACCTGGAACGAAAGCCCGCCGGCAGGGCAGAGCAAGAGACAACAGCGACAGGACGCTAGCAGCGACAGCGAGCGACGACCGAGCGAGGGCTGACTGGCGGTTGACAAGGACGATACTGGAGAACTCGGAGGCCCAAAGGGGCATGAGGGGCCGCTGGAGGCTTTGCCGTTGGCGATGGGGTTCAGCAGAACCGTGAAAAAGGGCTAGCACCAGCCGACAAAACCAAGGCCCAAGGTCGTCTGTCAGATTCGCCGACCTCCTTTGTTTTTGCTTTTTTTCTCTCTTCTTTGCCAAAGGCGTGGGGTTCTGAAGCAAGTGGCCGGGGAGGAGAGCCAACGGCGGCGGCGCAGGGCATGGGACTTTGGAAGCTTCCGTTGTAGCAATCGCCGTAGAGGCCGAATTTTGGCAAAGGCCATGGGGCATGACTGCAATGCTGCGCTGTATGTCCGCTTCTGCCGTATTAATTGCTGCTAGTTGCCTTGGCTCGCTCGCCAGCCATGGGGCGTCGTCGTTGGCGAGTCGTCACTCGTTCCTACTGGTCGGGGAAGCAAACCGAGCCCTGTTCCCTGCGGACTGAGTACCCGAGCAAACGGCGGGAAGAACGACCGAAAGCCTGGGACGTAGCGATGAGGACCCCGGGCAGAGAGCAAGCGAGCCTCTGCGTGCGTATGCACACTGATGGTACACTGATGTTGTCAACGGGAACGAGAGCTGCTGGAAGGATTGATGAGTTGCCACCGCCCAAAGACGTGCGTCGCGGCTCCGACCGGTCCTGGGCGTTTGGGACGGCCGAGTCTGGTCCAGGCCCAAATGATGGTTTCTCGAAATCAGCGTCGTCCCTTGCTGGCTTGATTTGTCGGATGGCAGGGCATTGAGTTTGCTGAACTTCCGTTCGCCTCACAGGGAGTCCCAGGCAAGGAACATCGATTCGTTCAATCTGGAGCTCTGGCAGTCAGCAAGACAAGTTGTGCGCGTCTCTTGTGCACAGGTTATGCAGGCTATGCAGGCTATGCAGCTCCGCCGGTCCGCCGGTCGGGCTCAAGCTCCAGGAAGAGTTTGTCATGTCCACAGTCCACCGGGCTCTTGGAGCCGGACCCAAAATCGGCAGAGCGAGGTCCATCTGGGTGGAGAGCAGACCAGCCCAGAACACGGCGCGACCCAGCACAAGATGCGGTGCCGGGGGATGGTGTACAGTACGTACACACGGTCGGTACCGCGCCAGAGTCACTCCTCGCTGTCGGTTCTGCTGTCAGTGGCTGGCAACTGGGCGAACGGCTCCCGAGAGAACCCTGCCGAAGACGGGCCCACGGGGATCGCAATCCGAGCAGGGATGAAGCAGAAAAACACAAGGGAGGGGGAAAGACGCTTGCCCGCTTTGGTGGCCCCGGTCGGAGCAGACGCTGGAGCAGAGGGGAAAAAACGTTGGACGTGGTGCTGGAATCCCGGTCCGTCTGCGGGCTGGGTACAGGCAGGGAGCCGAGAGACTGTGAAAGCGAGCAGAGAGCAGAGAGCAGAGCTGTGATCCCTGGACCCTGCCTGGCTGCGCAAAGGAAACGAAACGGATTTTGGGTTAGCGTCCATGGAGACGAAGAGGCAGTGCGAGAAGACGGAGAGGGCCGATGCGGATGCCGATAAGAATGACGATGTCAGCAATGGGGAGGGGAGAAGAAGTCTTGCGGAGGAGCGCGAGGAAAGGCCGGCAGAGGAGGCGGACAAAGAAGGATACCTCAGGCCATTAACGACTACATAGTACCTACCCTAGGTAGATCCATATGATGGAAGGAACGAACGGTTTGAGGCTCCCCGTCCCTTCCCTTTCGGATCTACGCAAGTAAGGAAAAAAAAAAAAAAAGCAAGAGGTCGGCCGACTTCAATGGGGAAAGAACAGCCCCCAACCCACAGCCAAACTACCTACCTAGGTACAAAGTCGCTCCTGCTCCACGTCCCTCTTGCCCAATGCTGGATGCTCCCCTCTAAAGCCCTGAACCATGTCCCGCTCCCATTTCGTCATGCCTGAGGCCTGCACTGAGGATTTTTCCCATGGCTGCTGCCCAATGGCGGAGGCCGTTCTGCTGCATCAGCGTTGACTGCCGCTGCTGAACGTCTACTGGGGACTGGGAGTCTGGAATTGGGAGGTTCTAATGTCTGAGAAGCCCTGCCAGTGGCATCATCCTGCTTCCTGCTTCCTGCTTCCTGCTGCCGCTGCTACGCTATGCTCTCTCTGCACGTGTAAAAATGATCAGAGCCGGAGGCCATTGCGCCGGTACAACATGATGATGTAAGAGAGGTGGGTGGGTTCACAGTTCACAGTTCGCCGGCAACACCCCGATGCGGGCCAACCAGCGCCGGTGTCGTTGCCGGAGCAGTGACGCACACCAGCACCGCCTGGTCTGGGAATGGCCTCCCTCTCGTCGCAGAGGTGGGCTAAGATACTACTCCCACTGGTAGCGCAGACAACGGCAGGAAGGTAGGTTGAACCGACAACCCCGCGGGGCCGCGACACGTCAAAGACAGCGCGCCGCACCCTCAGTCACGCTGTCTTGCTCCGTTCCGCCCGTGTCTCGCAGCTCGGAATCGGAAGTCAGCCCCAGGGAAAGACAGCAGTAGGTTTAGGTGTCTACTGCGTACCGCATGTACCTGCTCTATCTCTGTCTGTTGTATCCGTAGGCCTCTTCTTGCCACTCTCATTCTCATCCAAAAATGGAAACCAAATGTAAAGACTACAAGATGCAGGACACAACAAGGAAACGTGGCTCCGGCACCACAACAGCAGAGAACGTTTACACGGCGCAAGGCCCCGAGCGGGCTTGGGGGTCGTCGGCAACGACCAACAACGAACAACGACACACTGAGGCAGAATTTAGAAAAAACTACTCGTCAAGGTCTCGACGGCAGTCTCAGCCAGCGAGTACGAGGGACGCCCTCCACTTTCACCCACACCGCGCCCGCGCTTGGTCGGCAGCGGACACGGACCAGGAGGATGAGTGGGAGGGTTTGGGTTAGGCTGTCTTGGGCCTAGGGTGCGTGCCGGGCAAGCTTATTGTTCGCGGAGGACAAGGGCCAAAATAAAGAGAAGGGGCCTCATGCTTCTTTTCTTCTTTAAATTCTGAGACAGCCGAGGCGGACCAGGAGGGAGGCACGGAGGGACGGATCCTGAGAGATGGTGCTAAAAACAAAGGAGGAAAAGAAACAAATACACGGCACAATCATAGTAGTGGGCTTGCGCCAATGCATTTCGCCGCCGCAGAGGCAACAGAGACTGAGAAACTAGAGAGGGAGAGTGAATGGGCTGAGACGAGAGCTCAATGACTCCCCACGTCATGTCGTTTGTTGTCCCCGCCTGATGTTGGTGGACCAAGACCTTGTTCTTTCTCCCTGTCGTCGCGTCTTCTTTGCCGTCCTCGCCTTTTTACCCTCGTCCTCCGCCTTTTCGGCCTCGGCATCGATGCCAGAGTGGTGTGGGTTCTTGTTGCTCGCTTGGTCTTGCCGAGCGGATGTGGCTTCTCTTGATCTTTCCCTTTTTCTTGCTGCGTGTGGTGTGTCATAGGCTTTGGGGGAACACTTGCCAGCGTCGTGGTCGTCTAGAGTGAGGTATTACGCCGTATGTTGTGGTGGTAAGTGATGAGGTAGGCAGGTAGGTACATACGTGGGAACTGAGTGCTGCTGCTGCCGCCGCTGGTGTTGCTTACTTCATCTACACTGCCTGTTTGTAATGTACGTACTCCTCGTCGGTGGTGTACCCCCCCCCCCCACCTTCCATCTTGGGCCCAGAAGAAAAAAAGCCAGCGCCCAGAGAGTGCGGTACGTACCCGTTACCCTCCTCAAGAAGACATGGAAGCTGCACACGAGAGGCCCTCGCTTTCCCTTTCTCCAAGGCAGGTGCCTACCTACTACGTAGAGTACTTCTCTCGAATACCACCTTGCTCTGCCGTCGAAGGTACAGTACCTAGTAGACAGCCGTGATATAGAGCAGTAGGCAAGTACTACGCAGGCAGCATAGACACCTTAGCTAGGTACGGGCGGTTCCATCCTCCTTCCTCCCCCAAAAGTTAGGTAGTTAGTGTATCCGTGGTCTACCTACTACCTACCTTCCTTGCAACGCCGTCCTTCAAGGAAGTCACTTACCATAGTACATCCACTACTTCAAGCTTCGTTAGGCCCGGCTTGCTAAAATCCCACCAGACCAAGCCTTTCCACCTATCCTATTAGGTACCTAGCTCTCCCGGCCACCTACCTACCCTTCCCATCGACACGCCCCCCGGTCCTTGGCTCCAGGCCCTTCCTCTCAGTGTCCCCACACCCTGCCCGCTCCGCTGCGGTGGTGTTCGCTCGGTGTCTTTTCCTCCCCTCTCCTCCTCCACCTCGACAACTAAATGTACACGATGTTCCACACCCCCCCCCCCCCCCTCGTCGTGGTCGACTTCTTCTTCTTCGGCTCGTCCACCCCCTCCCTTGTCCTCACTCCCCTACCTTACCCTTGCCTTTCTTTACCTTTTACCTTGCCTCTGCTCTGCTTTGGCACCCGGCACCGTCCATACATTTTCCTCGCCCACCCTCCAACTGCTGCAAAACCACCTGGGAACCCTTCCTCGTCCCGTCTCCCGTCTCCCGTCTCTTCTCTTACAGCTGCATTCCTAGCCACCGGCCGTCGTCCGTCGTCCGCGCAGCTCTTTGTCGACCACTTGCAACTGCTGTCGTCCAACCCAGCAACCACCACACCACACCGCACCGCGTCGTCTCATATATCGTCGACCGCCCTTACCCTTTCGCGAACTGCGTCTACGTCCTCCGTCTCCGCACCCCGTCAACCGCTGTCATTCCCCTCACGTGTCCGTCCTGCAGCAAGACCCGGAGCTGTCTGCTTGTCGCGTTGGGTCCATTGCCGCCCCGTTTGATTGGAAGAGGAGGCTTCTGCACTGAGGGAACAACAACGCACGCACGCATACCGCAACGCACCGCAACTCAGCATACCTACCTACACATACATATTCTTGCTGGCCCCCTCCCAATACCGGCATACTCGCGCCCAACCACCGCGACCCAAACCGAGGTACCCTGCCCCCAAATCGTACACGTGGGACGAGTCACCGCCAAAGACAAACGGCCGCTTCGAACACCACGCCGGCTTCATTGGAGACGACCAGGGAAATCTTGCAACCGTCCCCCGCTCCAGCACTGGTCACGGCCACCACCACCGCGTGACGGTCGGCGCTTGAAACAACACAACGCTACGTTCGTGAAGAAAAACAAATCACACACGAGAGAAGAAGAAGAAGAAGAAATCTAGTCATCGTGGAGAATGTCGAGTTGAAACTCCATCGACGTTTGAGTGCCGCCGACAACACACGACAGAACATCGCATTGGACCTACTGAATGATACCTACAGCCAACGACAACAACGACAGACAGACACCCTTGCACCACTTCAACGACAGCTCCCCATTAGACGGATGTGTGACGAACGAGACAGCACACTAGAGACCTAGCTCGACACGTCTTTGGCCCATCTCACTGTCACCGCAGTGTCTATTTTTTTTTTAAATCCTCCGCCTACCCCACCACACTCTCCAAGCTGCAACGACACAACAGCGCCCCCCAGTATCGATCGTCATCTTTGCCGGGCTTTTCCCCAACCGCCACCGCAGAACCTTTGCACATTGCCACCCATTGCTCCAACAACGAGACCAACGACACCCACCGCGACCGCCTCCCCCATTCACCGCATTCACCTCTCTGCCCAGGCGAAGCAGCCCGAGGTCGAGGCAGTCACCATGTCGCCCAAGCTGAAGCCCTTATTACTCCCCCAGCTGGTCGAAGAACGCCGCAAGATCGAGGAACAGCAGCCCGGCTTCGTCGACTCCGACATGGATCACCAGTACGCTTACTACGCGGCGAATTCCTCCTCATCCGACGTTGCATCTCCCGTGACGCCGACTTTCTCGACGCGTGGACATCTGCGTTACTCTAGCTCTTCGTCATCGATCGATCTCGCACCAACTAGTTGCAACGAAAGCCCGTCATCACCCACCTCGATTTCCCACTCCAAGACTTCCAAGCGCCCGCTTCCTGACGTCCAGGAGGAGCCTCTGGAACGCGACGAGTTCGACGAGAGCACTATCCTGGCCGAGCCTTTCGATGAGCCCTTCGTTGAGCCCTTCGATCTCTACGGCTGTTTGTGTGAGTGGACTTGACTTCTCGTGTAACAGGTCAAACGGGCCCGCTAACACATCAGTTCAGGTGATGAGCCATGCATCCACCACGAGAGCTCCGAAACGCTTCACAGCGTGTACCCTGCCGGTTTCGACATCGACTACGACCTGGGTTTCTCAAGCGAGACGGATCACTCTGCGACGCTGGAGAGGCAAAGGAGCGGCACCGAGTCGCCTTTCTCTGGGTTGGCTACGCGCATCGGAACGCGCTTCCCTCAGCTGTCGCGATGGAAGTCGACCACGAAACGGTCACAATTGACCGCCTCGCCGACGGCCGAGCTTACTTACGAGACCGTCCACTCCGTGTCTCGCGCGGCGTCCAGCCGCTCGTCTTCGCTTTCAGGTCCCCCACGGCAGATGAACGAGCCACTTGTTCCCACTCCCGCCACGTCATACTGGGACAGCACCGAAAGTGTCAATGGCCCCGCTCCTATCGATATCTCGAAGGCCAACAACGAGAGGGAAAGCATCGAGCGCGACCGCGCCCTTGCGGCGACGCCTTTGCTTCCTCCCCTTCTCAACACCCCTCCAACGGAAGCCCCTCAACCCAGCCCGCTCCAGTCTCCTGCTGTAGCCCCCACGATTCTCTCCTTGGAGGCTCCGTCGACTCAGTCGCTGGCTCACATTGCCACCCCGTCACTCAGCACAAAACCATCCATCTCGTCTTTCCGCCACGCTCAGTCAAGTCAGGACCTTCCTCTGGGGTTCCCATCCATTCTTCAAGATGAGTGGTCAGACAGACTCGGCCATGCCAACTTCACCATTTCCCCGCAACCGTATGAGCCGACCGAGGCCAACATGGCGAGCCTACGCCTTCTCCGCGCCGACTGGGAGGCCGCCCGTGTCAACTACACCAAGCATCTTGTGCGGACTGGAGAGAACTACGGCGAGACGTCCAAGATATACGCGCTCACCGAGGCGAAGTGGGCCGAAATCGACAAGACCTGGTGGAACTTCCACGAGCAGGCCATGGAGCGTATAGTCGCCGCCAGCAAGTCAAGCCCTCAGCGCGACGAAGGCTCCCGAAGCCGCAGCCGCGGTCGCGTCCGCGCTGGGAGCGGCGGCTCTGTCATTCTGCGCCGGCCAGTCAACGACGATGTTTTTGCCGGCGAACAATGGCGGCGTCTTGAGGACGGCGTCCCCACGGCCATCCCGAGACTCGTCGGTCCCGAGGGCAAGTTCCCCGGGCGCGGAGACGAGGACATCGTCGGGCCCATGGAGCGCGACACAAAGATGATACGCTCCAGGAGCGAGGAGCGCAAGAACAGCCGCTTCTGGCGCGGCCTCGCAAAGGTCGGCATTCACAGGTGAAGCAACCTTGGGCCAAGGCCTGCCTCAAATACAGAATCTGGAGCTGGGGCACCTCCAGATGCGAGCCCCGGGGCTCGAAAGATCTACCGTTACGATTAATGCCCCCCCGAAACAACGATGACGATCACTGATCGCTGACGTCGGCGATCCCTACCCTTTTCTTCAAGCTTGTTCTTCATGAGATACCCCACCGTCGTCACTCCTTGACCAACACACGCCTACCTCAGGCTACGTTTCTTACGACGTGTCACGACCCTTGGCGTTTGCTGTTTACAATCTCTTCTTCACCTAGAAAGGTCCGAAGCCGGACCGCCAACAACAAATCTTGTTGTTTTTTTTTGTCTATTGTCTAAAACGTATTGTCTAGAACAACAGCGAGCGTCCCCGCTGGGCGGCGCTCGGAGCCTGTAGATACTTTCCCATCACCTGGAGGAACATATGGAGCCACTGGAAGGAGGATGTTTTCTTACAAAAAAATCCACGGGGAGGACAAAATGATCTTAGACTTGGGGGAAAAACCACACCGGAGTTACAGACCTAGGTCCACGGGACAGTGGGTGCCTATTGTTTTGTGGATTTAGTTGGCGTATCACAGGAGCAAGGCCTGGTGCGACGGTAGGACCGAGCCCGGCCGTCTTGTACAGAGTAGTCGTTTTCTTTCCTGTGGGAGCCCTTCTGCCTGCCACAGGCAGCCGGGCTCAGCTGCATCCGTTTTGGCCGCAGCCTCCGGCCTTGGGCCGTGAGAGTTCAGAGGTAGCTCGCCACCGCGAAGCGGCATGAATAAGACTACCTGAGAATCACTATCTCGATCCTTTGCCGCGTGAACGTGGCTTCGTACTTGACTCAGAAGTCGTCACATCCAGGACCACTGCCAGACCAACCTTGCATGCCGGCGCCATCACATGCCCGATATCTCCGACAAACTTGATGTACTACAGGCGGCCTCGGTCTCTGGGGGCGTCGTGGACTGTGAGGCTTTCTTGGGCCGCTGTGGCGTTGCTGTTGCAAGAGTCGGGGAGCGCGGCTCTCGCATCTTCGGCCGGTCCTTCAGCTGGTGTCGCGGCTGGCCCCTTCCCGCGTCCTCCTCCTACAGCCATTACTATCTACCTATACTATCCCGCTGGCACCGAATGGGGTGTGCCTCGTATTGTGACGGCCAAGCCAGTTTCGTTGCAGCCTTGTCAAAGATGAAGCGAGATCTTCCATGATGGCCTCCCGGGTAGACCGGAAGAGAGTTGATCTCGATGTCATACGAAAGTATCTCGCCTTACAAATTTTACAATGAGGCAAGTCAGCCCCGTTGAATGTGTGTTCCTCGTATTTGCCTTCTTTTTTCGCTCCCCAACGCGTAAGCCATCTTTTTCTCGTATGATGACGGGCTTGGGGACAGGTTCTTTCACATTGGGGAAACACCACATCCTCGTCTCTCAAGTTTCGACCCCTCCTCCATCAGTGTCGAGGTAGCCTCGTCCTCGTCCACGCGTCGCGATCGCGACAGGTCTGGATCTTGCGCCCGAGCAAGGGGTCTCACATTCGGGTTATTAATTACATCGGCAACGCGCGCGCGGCAGCAGCAGGTTAAGTGCCGCTCACTTCTCATCTGCCGCTGACAAGAGTGCGCGCGCATTGCAGCTTGCCTGCCCGCCCGCCCCCGGCCCCGTCGGACGTGCGGGGTACCTACCTAAGGGGAGGGGGGAAAAGTAAGGCGTTGGGTTCGAAGATTATGTGATAGATTGAGATTGATTGAGGCAAGGGCCGGTGGCTGCCCTCCAAGATGGCTCGTGTTGGGGATGGCGTGTTGGTGTCTTAATGTGAGGGGGATATGTGTGTATGTTGTCCGGCGCCACGTGTGTTTCAGATGCGGGTCGCCGTGACATTCGCTGGATATTCTTGTTTTTTTCTCACGATCGTGGCGGGTTCTTTGGTTGTTGGTTGAGTGGTGGTGGTGCTGCGGGCTGCCTTTTCTCCTTTGCTTCTGGGACCTATTTACATGGCGGTGGCGCAGCTATTCTTTGGGTGGGCGGCTGGGAGCATTGGGTTCGAGGAGGGGAGGAGAATGGGACCGGGAGGGGGGATGCCGGTGGGTATTTGCAGCTTAGGTGCTGACGGGCGTGAGATGGGTATGAGATGGCGATGGGAGGAAGGATGCGGGGGGTTTTCTTTTCTATCTGGGACCGGATTTGCTTGGTCCAGACAGCGATGCAGGTCGCCGTCTGCGCGGATGAGGAAAGATGGAGGGAGGGGGAGAGACAACAACAACATCTGACAACTGACAACTCCAACCCCGACTCCCGAGGCCGGGTATGAGATAGATCGGACTTTCGGGACGGACCTTGTGTCGCCTCACCTAGGATCATAGTCTCGGGAAGCGCCCAAGTCTCGGGAATGGGGAATGTGAAAGAAACAAGAAAACGTCAGAAAAGACAATTGAACAAGAAATGTGAGATGTGAGAGACGTGCGCGAGAGAGAGTTGTTCGATGCTCCTAGCCCGCCCGCCCCGCCTTGGCTGAGATGTGGCGGCCGGCGACGGGCCTGGTACGGGAACATGCATGTTTCAAAAGTCTTTTTTTCCCCGTGTTGCTGATGGCTTGCTTGATGGCTTGCTTTCGGGTGGGGGGAGAGGAGAAATCTTGCTTATCTCGGATTTCTATTTATGGACGCGATGGCTTGAATCTTACCCCCACCATACATACCCTCGGCTCTTGACCGAGTACGGGATATGCTTTCGGGTCAATCGGGCGGGAAAGGAAGGATCTGGTTCCCGAGATGCGGTTCATGGCAGAGCCGTTCCGTGTTTCCCGGGGCCGGTGTCGGGAGCGGGACGGGTGGGTCCCAACTTTTCCGCTACGTCGGATCCGAGGCCGTGTTCGATGTCCCCACCTTTTGATTGCCTACCCCGACGATGCACGATGATGTCGCCACCTCCCCGGTCGGGAAAGGCTTCAGTTAGCTGCTGATGCTGACCAGTCAACTAAAGCTAACAAGAACTCGCGCGAATTACAAATAGCCTAATAGAGGCCGGGAATTTATAATTCGCTCATGTGCTGATATGAAGCTTAAAGTCGGAATATGAATGCCGGAGGGAGTTGATAAAAATGCGGCAGCTTCTGAACCGGGTAAATTGATGGCTTTGAAAGTAGTCCCAAATCGAAAGAAAAAAAGCCTGCCTAAATGTAAAGACCGCTCCACCAGATAAGCAGCAAATTCCTAATAGAGAACTCGAGAATCGAGATAGGCACCAATGTCGCCCATCCGCATCGCCCTCATCGGCCTCTCCGCCAGCGCAAAGACCTCGTGGGCGGCGGAGGCCCACCTCCCCTACCTTCTCTCCCCGCGCGGCAGCGAACACTATCAGATTGTCGCCCTGCTCAACTCCAGCGCCAAAGCGGCCGCCAACGCTCGCTCACACTTCGGTCTTCCCGAGGTCGTCAAGGCGTACGGCGACCCGGAGACCCTGGCGCGTGACCCGGAAGTGGACTTGGTGGTCTGCATCACCCGCGTCGACACACACGCCACCCTCGTCGCGCCATCTTTGAAGGCTGGGAAGGCGGTCTACGTGGAGTGGCCTCTCACCCAGGGGCTTGCGACCTCAGAGGAGTTGGTTGCTGTTGCCGCTACCGCAGGAAACAGCATCGTCGGTCTCCAAGGGCGGGTCGCCCCAGTCGTGCGCGAGGTGAAGAAGCTCGTCGATTCCGGACGCGTGGGGAGGGTCCTCGGAAGCGACGTCGAGGCGTACGGGAGCCTGCTTCCCCGCGACAAACTGCCAGAGGGGCTGGCGTACTTCGCCGACAGGAAGGTTGGGGGGAACCCTGTAACCATCGCGTTCGCGCACGCGATAGACTTCATCCACCACGTCCTGGGCGAGTTCGACGAGGACTCCGTCGGAAGCAGGATGCAGCTCCAGCGGCCCGATATCAAGGTCCTGGGCGACGACATCGGTGAGGAACAGAGGATCGTCACGTCGGACGTGCCCGACTTCATCGCCCTCCACGGTGCGATCGATGGGTCGAACACAGTCGACGGTGCGACGCTAGCCGTGCGGTTCCGGAACGGAACGCCGTTCAAGGGCCGGCCTGCTTTTGTGTGGAGAATCGCTGGGGAGAAGGGTGAGATCGAGGTCGAGAGCCCCGCTGGGCCGTATTTGCACTCCGACTCGTACGTCGAGCCCGTTGTGATCCGGGTGCACGATCACGAGAGTGATGTCGTCGAGGAGGTGCCGTGGAAGTGGGAGGCTTGGCAGGAGGAGTTGCCTGTCAGGGCGAGGAACGTGGGCGAGGTGTATGAGAGGTATGGTGCCTGGGTTGAGAGCGGGAAGCGGGATGTTGGAGAGGATGAGAAGTGGCCGACGCTTGAGGATGCCGTTGTGAGACTGAGGGAGATTGAGGGTTTGTTTGAAATATATAACGCGCAGTAAGGTTCAATATCACGAACGTTTTTCAACGTCAAGATGTGGAATACTTGATTGATGTTCGCTAGGGGTAATCCCCATGATACTGAAGTTGGTAGAGCAAAGAATACTACAGGAATGAAACAATTTGGCCGTGAACAATCTGTTACTCCCCTCTCATGCCCTCCAATCTCTCCAACAACGCGTCGATCCTCGCGTTGTCCCAGCCCTTGAGAGCACGCAACTTCCACAGCGGTTGATCCCGAGCGGCCTGCGCCAGATCCTAGGCTGTTTGCAGGCTGGCTTCGGTCGACTTGATCTGGGGATCCGCTCCTCTGTCTAGCAACAGCTCAACCACATCCCATCGTCCTCGTTCGGCAGCCCAGTGCTTTGGTGTTCGTCCATCATTGTTGAGAGCGTTTACATCCGCCCCTGCGTCCAACATGATCTGCACGTGTTCCACTGTGCCTCGGGATGCTGCTGAGTGGATTGGCAGGCTGCCGTTGAGGAGTCGGGGGCCGTTGACATCTGCGTGATATCTGCAAATAAGGGCTCTCATAATGTTCGTATCTTCCCCGTCCTCATTGTCCTTGGATTCGTGAAAGGAGTTCCTGATGGCTGCTGCCCGATGTAGCGGGGCGAAACCCTCGGGGTCCTGCCCGTTGACATCAGCGCCAGCGGCCATAAGCCGATGCACAGTACTAATGTCCCTCTGCTCAATAGCAAGGAGAAGCGGCGTAGTTGGCTTTGGGCAGTATGCACTCAAAACGGTTCCTCGTTGATTTGGATCTGCGCCGCGTTGAAGAAGTTCACCCAATAGCCGCGAAAGATGTCCCCAGATAGTATATAGAAGAGGTGTACCCGATGTGGCAGGAGAATCTACCCAAACAGTTGCGCCGCGTCGTATCAGCTCCAAACATATGTTTTCGGCGCCAACCTTGGCAGCCTCGGAAAGAGGTGTCTCTTCCTTAATCCAATCAGGCGCAGGCGCATCGTTGTCATTTCTGGCGTTTTCTGGTTGTTCGTGTCTTGTCAACGCCGCAGCGTTGACATTGGCACCGCGATCTAATAACAATCGCATTGCTTGCCATTTTCTTGACTGAATAGCTTGAATCAATGGCCTGACCAGGTAGTTTTGACTGGTCGAGTCGATCTCCATGCCGGTTTTCCGCAAGTAAACGATGATGGCAACGCTCCCTCCTATGGCAGCCGCATGGAGGATGTCGCGTCCAGGGCGATTGACATCTGCCCCAAGCTTGATAGGTTTCTCAAAAGCTTCCAGATCTCCGTCCAGAG
The DNA here is from genome assembly GCA_014235935.1 of Colletotrichum musicola. Lineage (NCBI taxonomy): Eukaryota > Fungi > Ascomycota > Sordariomycetes > Glomerellales > Glomerellaceae > Colletotrichum > Colletotrichum musicola. The sequence goes on along the minus strand of WIGM01000282.1, from coordinate 6,855 downwards.
CAACGTTTTTAAGAGCCAGATGCAGATCCGCCCCTTCGCTGGTGAGAAACTCAACAATCTCCCAATGTTTTCCTGCAACAGCCTCGCAGATTGGGACGCGTCGAGGATGGCCGACTTTTCCCCCCGCTTCCACCAACCGTCGCAACAATACCAGATCCTTCCCACTGACGACAGCTTTGAGCGATAAATTTGGGTTTGCTCCTCGATCAAGAAGTTCTTTGCAAACTGACAAGCTTCCTTTTGAAGCCGCAGAAACCAAAGCGGCCTCCAAGTCAGCAGCATCAACCTCCGCGCCTCCATTTAAACCTTCGAGAAGAAGGGAAAGATCACTAGCTCGAGCCGCATGGTAAAATTTCTCTGTTGGTCCCATCTAGTGCTTGGAAAGCTCACGAAGGATGTCCTTATGGTCAAGCTCGGAGGCCGAGGACTGGCTAGCTGCGAATCCGCTTGCAAACGTGTGATGCACCGCAGCTTTGCTGTTTCGTGACAGAACCTCCCTGTGGCGCAGAAGCTCCTTGAAAAATGTTTAGCCGACCATCTCGCGTCGCGCATTCCAGAGCGCTCGCAGGATCAGCTTTCAGAGCACGATAATCCGTGGCACCATGGGCCAGTAGCAACTCAACCACGTCCAGGCTGCCATTCTCCACGGCTACATAAAGCGGATCAGTTCGACGGTCATTAAACCCGGAAGAAGGTTAAGCTTCGGAGCCAGCCGCCAAAAGTTCGCGGACGATATTGACGTGGCCCTCAGAAGCAGCGGCACAGATGGCTGAATGATACCGACCGCACCCTTCGTTCACATTGACCCCGGCGCTGAGCAAGAGCTTCACTACGGCAAAGTGACCTCTCTTGGCCGTGGCTTGCAACGGATGGCCGAATAGCCCGCAAGGGTCTTCTGTAATAGTTCCTTGTAGAGTTATCCACTCCACGACATGTTCAAGGCCGTACCAAGCGGCGCAGTACAAAGGCTTGTAATTTGATGGCTTCAGTTTTGTGCGGCCTCGTACGTTCTTCTCCCAAGGCTGGTCAATGACAGCTACCTTCATCCAAGTCCGGAAGTATGGCTTGCGAGCATCGAATAGGTCGGCGGTGAGGCCCCGTAGAGCGGTGTCTTTCTAATCTTCTGAAGACGCTTCCCAATGGCTCAGCCAAAAACGGCCCGCATAGCAGGCGAGGGGGTTCAGGGCCCAGAAATCCTCCGATTCGTGCTCAGTCGTCTGAACGAGATAGGCGAGACACGACTTCGTGAGGCAAGCTTCAGCTGATCTTTCCTCTAGTCCAAAGCTTGGGCACATGCCCTCCTTGAAAGCATCCGAAACGAGGAATACTTTGACTGAATAGTGAGCCAGCCGAACGTGGTCCCCTCCAGGCCCCAATGTACCAGTAGGGTCGCGAAGTGTACAAACAAGGCTGGAACACGAGTCCAAAAAGCCTTAGAGATCAAAGAGCTTCAGGTCCTCATCGACAAAGGGTATTTTTCTCGATTCTGAGTTGATTAAGATTGCAGTAGCAACCTCTTCCAGTGATAACTAGTTCCTGCGTCAGCAATGACTGTTTCGGCTTGGAAATCTTCGCGGATACCCACCAGCCTGCGTGAAAATGTAACCCAGAGAAGTAGGTTCCTGATAGAAACTTGGTCCCAAGTGTGAACTTTCTCCAGATTCTCCAGAGCCCGGGCGTAGTGCTGTTGGAGAGACCCCGGAAGCTGTGCCAAAGCGTCCCGGACAGCACCTTGCGTCGAATATTTCTTCAGTTCCTGAAGTTGGCAGTCCAACCATCGGAAACTAGAGAGTATTGTGTCAGATCCGCATTTTCACTTCTTCCCATGAGGCGAAGTAAAGAAACCCTCACCATCCATTCGCGCGGGAAAGCAAGGTTGTCTTTACGCTGTGTTTCAGCGACGCCGGCCATCGGCGGAACTTGGAATCGCGAGCCAAGTGAGCTAAAGACTACCAGGTGCACCGCGAAAGCTTTGTTCGTTTCTAGCATCGTCTCAATGAGTTGCAACGTCTCTCCGAGGGAATCGTGATTTTCGCATTCATCTAGGCCGTCAATGACCAGGTAGTTGTCGTCGAAAAATCCGAGAAGTATTTCGAGAATTTCCTGAAGGGATTGGCATTCCCCCTCGCCACGTGTCAATCTAGATAGGGAATGCTCCAGTTTCCATGTGGTATTCGGATCATATCCCGTATGACCGAGATCATCTTTGTACTGGCGGAAAACCTGCAGAATCAGCGATCGGTAGATGCCTTCAAGACTGGTGGTTTCTTAATCGGAGCCGTCGAAGAAATAGTAAGAAATACTGCTTGCTGGAAAGAGTTTGCAGCGACCTCGAAGATCGTGGATGATACTCGAACTGTCGCTGTTAGAAAACCCGACTATCCACTCTGAGCTTCTCGTCAAGATTTCGGCTACCTACCACAACACTGACTTTCCGCATCCCGCTGATATTCGTTAGCCAGTTGATTCGAAGTAGAATGAAACCTCGGAAACACACAGGTGCCATGCAGCCAAAGTAGCTGGCCTGGCATTGTTCTCCAATCAATGTACGACTTGTGTCCGATGAGCCATTGCCCGGTGCCGTCTACTCTTTTGTGGGCTTCTTCCAGTAGCTTCGGTTCTTGATCGCGTCCATTGACCAAACGAAAGACATGCGTCGATTCGCTGTCTACATAAATAGACTTAGCTAAGCGAATTGCCAAAGAAGGTTGCGAATTGCCAAAGAAGGTTGCGAATTGCCAAAGAAGGTTGCGAATTGCCAAAGAAGGTTGCGAATTGCCAAAGAAGG